>VDFB02079134.1:0-20757 GCA_007258455.2 Sequoia sempervirens | reverse complement strand
AGAGTGGTTTGATGTCTTGGCGATATCTGCAAGACATGAATGATGTCTTGGCGATACAATCTTCCTACAACAATTTGAATCAGAAAGACTTTCTGATATCAATATAAGATAAAATAATGCTTCTTGATTCTTTATGATACCTAGATGTGAGTGTGTATGGTCATAATGCAAACGAAAAATTGAATAAAATATGCTTATGGTGGAAATCGATAATACTTTGAGGAAAAATAAATTTTATTCATTTTATTGAGGGGATTTAAAAGTGGAGAATTATTTTATTCACTAGAAGCATAAAGGGTAAAAGATTATGAAATATTTGCATTAGAAGGAAAGATATTTTTTACCAAAGGTGTAAGAGTGTTTTGGGAGATAAAATATATTCATGGAAGAATTAACCAATTAGGTAATTATTTTACCTAAAAACTATTTTCATGTGAAAGCGTAAATAAATCAATTTGCATCAAGAGGACAAAATGGGATAATTAATTTTACTCGAAGGACATATTGGAGATACATACCGGTAAAAAAGTAAATTGAAGAAGTCCAGCAAAGGAATATTATTGAATTAATTTTCACCGAGGACAAAGATAACGAAGATTAAAATATTTTAATTTTCCAAAAGGGGCAATTAATTAAATATTTTATTTGTCGGTGATAACTGAAGAGTTGCACCAGACAAATGTTGTGAAGAGTCACAACCCTAAAGAAACAATGTATATATGTACAGTAAAATCATGTCATTGAGACTTAAGGACACAAGGTATACATAGGTGTTGAGAGTGAACAGTTGCCGAAATAAAACATCATGCTGCATATTGTAAAATCCTTTCAAATTATTTAATGGAGAAGAATACATAAATTTGGTGAAATCCTTTCTTGGTGTTCAGTTGTTTTGAAGCAATTATTTACATTTTTCTCTGGTTGTCTCCAACTTGAGGTCTTTTAATCATTTAAATCAGTATATCAAGTATATTTCTGATTTATCAGAATGTATTCCCATTTTGTGTGAATTAATCAATTGGTGTCTGCAAGTCAGATTTAAATTCCTTTGGATGAATCACAATGATTTAAAGATTTCTTTTGGATAATTGAAGAAGAACCTGGTAAGAAAATATTCCAGCACAATTTATGCAAGTCATAAATTTAGTGAAGTTTTATGCCAGTCATAGAACCTCATTCTCAAAAGTGCCTAGCAACTAGAGTTAAGCCAAAAAGGGAAACACATATCATTTATCTCTTGACTCCATTAGCCCAATAAAAGTAGGCACTGGTCACACCAATTCCATTTTAGAATTTTATAAAGTATTATTCAAACATTCACATCTCACATTTCAAAAGTAGCAGAAGCTTTTATCTATTACATTTGTGCCATCGTAATAGATCCATCAATTCAGTTAGGTCATACAACCTTAAGTCTACTTTATTCATATAGGTACACCCTCCTACGTCTAGTAACACCTAAAGAGTAGAAGGTCTAAAACCATTTGGCCTTGTCTGTTACTCCCAAACAAGAGATTGGCAACCTCTTGAGGTATTTTGTCTTGCATTTTTGTATTAACACCACCGACCATGTTGCCCAAACATCCCCTAAGCACAAATAAATAACCTCCTATGAGACCAAAACACCCACGACCCCTTACCACACACCTCTGCATGCATGCAATGGGAGAAACAAGCATGCAAGTTGTAGCCTACTACAAGATTTGGACCCACAGTTGTAGCCCCATCGCTATCATTCACCTCCAAAGTTTGGTATATATTTGGTAAGATGTTACCATCTCAATAGTTTTGAGTCTCCTTTTTTATTGTCATGTATGTTTATGTGGGGATTATTCTTTATATAAATAATATGTTGTTTTTATTTTTGTTATTATGAACAAAGTTTTTAGTAGTTTTATAAATTTACCATTAGTGCTTTATAGATCTTTGGAACTAGCACTATTTAGTTTTATAGATATTTTTAGTTGATTAGTTTCTTTCACTAACCTTGTGCATTAGTTCAAATAATCTTTTGTGTGGATACTTTCCATTCCTATCACCTTGACATATTTTATTGTTTTCATGACACATGGGTTTAAGTGCTTACCCAAGGATTTTATAGGTAAAGGCATTTGTAATAGTTTTATTATTCCCCAAAATTATAGATTCCCAACATCCAAGTCATTCTTGGGTTTTTGGGGCTTACAAACTTAGTCTTGTAATAAGTACAAAATAACACTTTTAGATATCTCTATTTGAATATGTGCTTGCAATTCCCATTTTCTTGATACCTTGACTTAACATTCATATCACTAAATAATTTTGTAGTAGTGTGACTATAGTTTAAAAAATGAAATACAAGGTCAACTATATTATAAGTTGATATCACAATTTCCAAATCAATTAACATAAGTAAATATAATTGATATTATAGAAGCTTCCAAATCAATTAATATGAACTAGTTATTTTTAATTTACCTATAAAACCTAATGCATTAGTTTATATCCTTTCCTACTATTACCACAGTCTTTCCCCCCTCTAAAAACTGTGTCCACTTACCCAATTTTTTTCCTAAGGATGTCAGTCTTTCCTCTTTTTTTCAAAACCTTGTCAAGTCCTGCTTAGGTTGTCACAACCTCGTCTCCACCCAACACTTTAAATTTTGAGCCCAAGTCTACCTTTGGGAGTCGATATTTTGTATAGTTTTAAGAACTTCGTCGAAGCCTCAAGCACTTGTCACAACTTGTTAAAGTTTCAATGAAGTTGAATTTAAAATCATTTCAAAGTTTTGTGGAGGTTTCATAACCTCTATTGACTCTCAAAGAGGTTGTCAAAACCATTCCTTCTCTCAAAGGTGAGTTGATCTTAAAATATTTTGTTCTAGGGAAAGATGCAAAGAATATTTTATTGAAGATATGGAATTTCAAAACTTTATAGTAGTTTCAAAATCTCTATCAGCTCCCAACGAGGTTTTCGAAACCTCTCATTTCACCAAAAGGTTCCTCCTAGCTATTCTTTTCAAATATTTAAAAAATTGTTGGAGAAAAAGGGAAGATGTGAAAGTTTACATGTGCCAACTTTAGCAAAGGGGATATTGGTTTAAGGATTACTCCTGAAGCCATACAACTAATTGACACCTATGGAAGCCACTTCATAAAATTCCAAAGGTTTTCATATATCAAAATTGGAGGATTTGGTGGTGCTCCATTGAAGCTCCCAAAATATGTGGAAGACAAGTTTGTCTTGATAGAAGTTTGCAGGCATGTGGCAGAGGTAAATGAAAGGATCCAAGAGAAAAAGAAGGTTGGTATATAGTTCCCAATTAGAATTTTCTATTTCTCTTGCAATTCTATGTTTGATGCACATACTATTGAGAGGGACTTGGTCAAGTATACTTTGCAATTTTATGATGCAATATTTCCTTTTGATAGTAAATATTTTGTGAACAATTTGTAACTAGGTCCCAGGTTCCATCATATTCTCGACCTAGAAGACTATTGGGTTGATTGTGCTAATGAATATGAGTTAAGGAGTTGGATGAGGTTGAATTTAAGGTAGATAAAGTCAGTCAACTTAAATTTGGATATACAAGGTATTGAATATGATGAGTTTGATTTGGTGGATCCCATTTTATTAAGCACATCTAGGTTTGGCCAATTGTGTCTATGGACTAGACTATCAAATAAATTGAGACCATTGAATCTAAAACTGCAATTGTATTAAGGAGAACATAAGAGTGGGTTGCTAGGAAAAGTGCAGAAAAGTAAGCACCCTCAACCAGGTCACAAGTTACTCAGTCACAAAGGGAAAGTAGCCAACCTCTTATGACCTCAAGAACATCAATTTCTACTTCACATCAAGTGCCATTGGAAATACAAGGTGGTGGATATGATGAACCTTCAGAGAGAAATTTTCTAGAGAATACATGCAAAGGAGACACCCCTAAACCTCCTCAACAAGATAAAGATAAGGAAGTAGCTAAAGGAGAGGAAGAAGCGGTCAATGTCTCTACTTATCCATCTTAGGAAAGTACTTCTTCTCCCAAACCCTTTTCTAGAAGAGATGTACATGCTTCCCCTAGGGTAGGTCCTACTCCTCCCTCTTCTCTAGAACAAGAGAAGTTTGTTACTCCTTACCTAAGGAGAATGTTGTTTGCTTCCTCTAGTTCAAAATCAGCTACCACACCTACCACCTCCTCTTGGCTTGAGAAGACATTGTCAAAGAAAAGGAAGATTCTTCAAGTGATTCTTTCAAAGAAGGACCTTGTAGGTCAATTAATCAAGAGGAATCCTAAGCCCAAATGGTTGAAGAATACATCTAGGTTGTTGGAGGATGATAATACTAGAAACATATGTGTAGAGTTATATTACCCTTCTATGCAAAAAATAAGTGGGATAGGCCACGACTAGTGATTTTAATGTCACTAGTGTAAACTTGGTGCCTTCTACAAGAGACGGGGATGTACATAATTTTTAGATAACAGTAGCTAGATTGGTAGAATGAACTATTGGACATCAAGAAATATCTTGTGGTGTTTACATTGAAATGGTATGAGAAAATTATGGTAGAACTAGATATGATGTTGATGTTAGGAATATCAAGAGGCTCTAACAAGGGAGGTAAGTTTAGGTTTATAGGAATGAGAGGAGAATTAGTGGATAGAGTGAAGACAACATGAACCCTTCATGGTTTCATTCACTTGGGTCTAGGAGGGGAGAAGGGGTCAAGAATAAGGAGAATTTGAAGATGAGAACAAGGAGGTTGAGATTTAGAAGAAGGTTTTAGATTAGGAAGAAGATCAATTTGGGAAATGCACTCTCAATTCATAGTACATCAATGAAAATTGTGTTGCAAGTATGTTGTTGGTTTTGTCATTAATGTCAATAGTATGGAGATTGTTGGTGTTACCACTTGGTATGGGATGCATCGTGGTTTGATGAGAAGGTTGTAGTGTTGTGCTAGTGTTGCGCTTTGTAATAAGCCCACTTGGTTTCCAAGTGCTTTTTAGAAAATTGGAATAAAAGAGTGTGAAGTGTGACAAAGGCGTGTTCAATGTTGTGTTTCGCATTTCCTCATGGTTGAAGATATGCTTGTGCGCTTTGGATGTATTTATCGAGGTGTTCAAAAGTATTATATATAGAGTTTCAGGTTTTGGGATCATTATGTTGTGGAAGTTGTGTTTGATAGAGTCTCTATCTATATAGAAGGTTGTCTGGGAGAAATGATTACTCTACATTTCTCTGCAGTAAGGTTTTTTGTCTTGCAGATTTGGGAATGTGCTTATAGTGTTTGTATCTACTTTTCCTTGGAGTTTTTGGTGTTGAGTTGTTTCGCAAGTTTAGTTTCTATGTTGAAGTTCAGTGGTAGTGCATCCTAGTGCACAAGATGAAAGTAATATTTGTTTCAAGTGGTTGTGGTAGTATTACAGAATATTTTGATGATGTTGGAATATTTTGGGATGTTGTGTGGATGTTGTGGAGTGTTTATATATTTTTTTCATAACCTAGAGAATTATGTATGTGGTCACTTGTAGTGTTAGTTCAGGTTTGGATGACCTAGTGTGCTAGTGCTATTTGTGGAGGTACCTCACAGATTGTGGATGTGTTGAGTAGCATGGTGATGTATATTTGGGTCCTAGTTAACCCTTGGTGTGGTTTACCTTCACTTATTTCCACTACGGAAGTGTTTGGTGCCAACCTATCTTGGTGATGCATGTTTGAGCTGCATACATTTCATTAAGACAAACCTAATTAATATTTTTTAGGTAGCGGATGGTATAAATATAAATGAAAGGTGAGTTGTTGATGTAAAAAAGTGTGTGAATGATGTAAATGCAATCAAGTGTGGTGATTTGAGTGTGAGCTTTAATACCTATGACTCCAAATGCAGTGAGAAGAAGGTTTCTACATTTTCAGTTTGCTTGAATTTGTTGGAGGTAGTGAGTTGAAGGTTGTGGATGGTGCAAATTTGAAGTGGTGGATTTTCCTATTGCTCTAAGATAGTGAATCTCTCTGTAATAGTTTCTCCTATTCTTCTTTCTTGTTGGAAGTGAGCCACCTAATAGTGAGCCTAATTGTATTTAGTTTTGTTATTCATATATATGAGTTAATCCTCACCATGGTTTTTCCCTACTTAGAGTTTTCCACATAAATTTGGTATTCTTATGTGTTTGGATGTGTTTAAATTGTTTTCTCATATGTTTACATTCTACTAATGCATGATAAGGGTGTAAGGGCTAACAAGGGTTTAAAATTTAATGGGGGATTGAATGTTTTAATGTACAATTGATTCACCCCCTCTTAGTTGTCCTATGCATCTAACAATTGATATTAGATTTGTGGTTCCTTGGAGAAAGCAACTACTTGAGGTAGATCTAGATGGTACATAGGAAGGGTATAAAGCTCCTATATGTTCAATGGAATGAATTATGCTTACATTATTGGAAAGCTAGGATGGGTACTTTTGATTCTCTCTTGGAGTTGGTTTCTAGAAGTCAATTGAAAAAGGATATACTATGCATTTTGTTGGTTAGACAGAGTGATAATGAAAATAAGGGAATGTGAAGGATCAATAGAAAGCTATTGGAATTATTATCATTGATGTCAAAGGGTAATCATGTTGATAATTGATGTCCATGGATGTTCTTTGAAAGGTTATTTGTAGTTGTAGTATAAGTTCTAAAGAGTTTCCAAAGTACAGACTTTGGGTATCAGGCTTACCTCCTACTGCCTGCAAGAAAAATGAAAAGAGTTAGAGTATTTGAGAAAAGTTCACTTTCAGACCCCAGGAATACCTTATATTGCATGATGAATAGTTGCAAGTTTTTTGGGCATTAGGCCCAAGGTCTACATCATACTAAAGGTTTCCAGACTTCAGACTTCAGTCATACTTTATATTGTAAAGAAATAAAGAAGGAAGATGTTAAGTCTAAAAAGGAGTCAGGAATTTTACATTAGAGTTAAGGATTACACCTTAACTTAAGGTTAAGCAAGCGATAAATGGTAGAAGTGAACCCTTACCCTCAAAAGGCATTGGGCATCAGAGCTAAATCTTACACATTACAATTTTTAGATGTTAATGGTTGGCATTAAGGTTCATGCCTTACGTAAAGTTAAAATATGATGTATGTAGTAAACCTGAACCCCAACACCTATAAAGTTTTTCTAGTTTGCATTTCGGAGTTATGGATTTTTCCTTAAACAAAAAGTTAAGTATGGTGAATGATGGAAGCCCGAAGGCCGATACCCGAAAGGGTCAAGTATGTCAAAGGAAGTTTAGGCATAGTGGATTAGAAGGTTCAATTAAACCTTGTCAAAGGCAGGTAAGAGGTAAGTGGTAAGAGTGGATCCTAACATCCAATGGCTTAAGGGGTTATTCAGAGTTTCGAAGCTCAGAGTTTTGGAGTTTGGAGTTTCAAAGGTCAGAGTGTTGGTTCTGCGATGGAATGAAGGGAAGAAGGTAAAAGGAGTAGGCAAAAGGTCAAACATCAAAGGTGTAAAAGGCTTCAGACTCCTATATTTGGGCTTGCTTGTTAAGTCCTTTGTAGCACTTCATGTAAAAGTTAAGCGGTATTAGTGACTTCCGACCCCAAAGGAAAGGAAACATAAAGTCGATGAAATAGAAGAAGTTTTTACAATAAAGATCAACGATGTTGATTTAAAGGGAAGGTTAAATCTAATGGCCTATGTTTTAAAAGGTAATTTTTTAATGAGTAACATTGGGTGTGAGGTGATGGAACCCTCAATAAATTTATTATTCATTTGGAAACCCTTACTACATTTGTATGTAGGGATGTTATCTAAGGGTTTAGGGTTTTATTAAATTACAAATGCTTACAAAGTTTATGTTTGATTCATTGACTCCCTATTACCTATTTCTAGTAATTTAAAATATATATATCTTGGGTCATTCATTGTCACCTGGTAACTAGTCCTTCAAGCCTAAGTCCAGACCTTTATATTTTATAAGGTTGAGTAAAGGATCTTTTGGCCTTTACATTCTTTGCATTTCATGACTTAGAATTTTTTGAGTCTATTAGCATCCTAGGGAGTCCCCTTCATTAAGAACAACTTAAGAGAACGTTTTTGAAGGTTTTCACTTAAGTCCCGATGACCATTGTGTTCTTATCACTCAAGGTTGATTATTTCAAGAGTGGATATTTTGAATCAGTGATGGGCGATGCAGTGATATTTTTATGCTATCGCTTATCGCAAATTGCTGCTAGAGCACCTAAATCAAATGCGTGATGAGCGATGTCTTTTGTATTGTTGAAGGATCACTCATCACTAATGGTTTTCAAGTTTTAAAATTTGTATTAGCGATGAGCAATATGATGTAATTTCCTTTATATTGCTTGATTGCAGATATGTTTTAAATCTAAAGTCCCACATTAGCAATATCTGATGGACATTATGAACGTTATAAATCCTCTCATCACTAATTGCTCACAAAATTTATGAGGAGAATTAGTGATTAGCGGTGGCCTTATGTTACATCGCTCATCACGAATTCATTTCAGAACTTGAGTTCTGAATTAGCAGCAGGCGATGGTGACCTCTAAAGGTTTTTCTTTCACTAATTTGATATGATCCTATAAGCGATGTCTTTTGTGACTTTTATTTTATGTAGGTGTACATGTCTAAAACTGATGCCTCCACAACATCTCCCATTTCCAATGGGAACCTAAGAGAAAAGTTTGAATTAGCGATGTGCGATGGAGGGACAGATGTGAACAAAGGATAGGCCACATAACTAAAGGATAAAGACCATCATGGGGATGTTTACATCGTTGATGAAGCTGACAAAGGAACAGATGAATCTGTGATAAGAAATCACTATTGATGGAACAAAAAACGTGGCAGGATCTTGAGGATTTAGCACGAAGCAAAAGGAAAGCAGTGAGAGGACTAAGGAACCATTGATGAAATTTTTAAAATAGAATGATCCAGTGGAGTGAAAATCATTACATAAATACCTTCATTGCTATTGTACTCTAAAACTTGGGGAAGATTAGCTATAAAGCAATGAAACGTATAAGGAAATTTTCTCTCTAAGAAGAACTAAATTTGTGTACTTTGTCGATATTAATGAAAGCAAGGGTTAGGTTGGCGATACATGCTAATTGACAGATCGCAACACTTGAGCTAGCATCACTATTTTCTATGAACAAGTTGCTAAAAGCATAAAAAATGAGTCTCAGATCACCATGGATGAAGTTTTAAATGCTTTAAAAGCAATTGCCTAGATTTAAAACTGAGTTGTTAAGTTATCAACTCGCTCGTGTGAAGAATTATGAGATCATTCATTATGCATGCTTCAAATTGCCTATTTAATGCAAATTGTTTGTTATTATTTCTCATTAAAATTCAGTTTGCACTAAATAAGAGGTGTGGGTTAGTAAGGAAGTGAGTGTAAAATTTTCTGGAATAGGAGTCTTATCCTAATTGATTAGATCTACCAAGGTGGTTTAGAAGTCTAAGAAGTTGAGTTTTTTTGAGTCTTAGGAAGATGCTCTTAAAGATGAAAGTGGAACACAAGGAGCTCCTGATATGCCAAAAGACAGAATAAGACCCAAGAAATCCAAGGAGTATAGTAGCAAGGAGATTTACCATCTACACAACTGGATAGTTTCAGAAGAATTAGTCAAGCACAAAGAGAAGAGGATGATGGAATATGAAAAGAAGGCAAGGAGAGAGACTGAGCATAATAAGGCTTATCTGAAAGGATGCAATTCTCCATGTGAGTTTTCTAATAACCCTTCAGACAGTGAGGGTGACACTAATCCAAAGGGTGATTATTATCCCCTCTCCTTGGTACTTTCAAGGAATTCTGACAAGGAGCTGGTGACAGTTTCTCCAGTCCCAAACGTGGGTGAGTATCCTTTGATGTTGATGACTCTAAGTGATGACTATGCCCTATTTTTATTTTTGATGAAACCATTTCCTTTCTATTAGGATTGTCCTATTCAACACTCATGTTATTTCTTGTTTCATGTGCTGAGGAGGAATGTTTTCAGGTTGGTATGTAAAAGTGCCAGACTACTTAACCTTGGTGGCATGTGTGTTGTTTCTGGATAATATACAATTTTGTGTTGGAGCTATTATTGGAGAATCTTCTTTGGTCAACAAGGATGATGATTCAACATGGTTGCAACAAACTCTACCTTCTAAGGAGCTGGTGTGTCTTCATTTGGGCAATATGGAATGTGGTCTTTTACTCTTCCATTTTCCTCAGATGATTGCATGTAACAAACTAAGAATATCTCAAATTCTGGTGCAAATGAAATGAAATGTAAATATAATTAAGCCTGATGCTTGTTGCTCCCTTTTTTCTATGAAAGGGATTTCAGGGCTTATTACATAGATTCAGATTCAAAAGTCTCAATAGGGTTCTAGGTGAAAGCTATGTTCAAAAAGGCACTCTGAATAAAATATTGATAATAGGTCAGTAATTTTTCTTGGATACAAAATCCTGTATGTAGTGATCTTAAATAAGTTTTATAGAAATTACTGATATCGAAACAAATATTAGTCTAGAAGCAAATACTCTCCTATGTAAGTTTCCTTACAAGTTATGAATGAGAAATGCAAATGGTACTATCATTTGTCTTCAAATATTTCATTTGAATGTATTACTATGTTTTCAACTTTAATTCAAGGAATTAATTAAAATGCTTGAATAGGGTTATAAACTTTGTAAGAATGGATTAGGATTGATAAGAAGTAAATGTTTTAGGCAAAGTGAGTTTTCATAAATGCAAAGCAATGTGAAAATAATCTGCTTCTTTCTAAAAATTGAGTAATTTGTAAATTACTAATCCTTATATATTTGACTTTGTTGCTCCAATTGATGAGACCTTCGGTCATTTAGAAACCTTGTATAGATGATGAACAACTAGTGATCTTGGCCTAGGACTTTAAGATAGGACAATTTTCCTTAAAATATTTCCAAGGATGAATGCAATTGGAATTACCCCAATTCTATGACTAACTAGTCACTCCACATGAGAATGCCTTAGAATTTTTGAGTGAGGATGATTTTATTTGCAATGGTAAAGGAATCAATCTATGTATAAATGTGTTATTAATCAAGTATATTTCATGAAAATACAATTGGGATCACCCTCCCAAGTTTCACAGAGCCTAAAACAAAGGAGTACGAACCATAAAATCCTATGCTCATTGTGTTGGCCACTAACCTAACAGTTCTTCATCATAGGAGTTGGATACTTTTTAGAGAATTGCTTGGTTCTACTGGAAAAATCACCAACAGGAGGAAACCTAAAGATCAAGGGTTTTTATTCCAAATGTGAAAACAATTATTTTTAGAGGTCAAAATTTGACAGGCAGTTACAAAATGGAAGTCGATTCAAGTATTTTCCTAAAAAATCATTTAGGGTGATAGTTGTGATGTAGTTAGGGTTTGAGTAATGGTGAAATGGTTACTGTTGCAATTAGGATGTGTGTGTGAGTGAGTGTTGAATGTAGAATCTTGTTATTGCATGTGTATTGTAGAGTTATTAATGAAGTATTAGTCGAACGTATGTAGATTGTTGAATTGAATACTTGTTCAGGTGTGTTATAGGATATTGTGATATATGAAAATCTATTAGAATGTTGAACATTAAAAGTATGAGTAGAGAAGAAGCATAGTATAAAGAAAGAAGTATGATTTAATTATTTGAAAATGTCTTAAATTCTCAAGTTGATGAAGAACCAGTATAAGCACATATGAAACTTGTAATGTTGTAGAGGTTGGTGCTCAATTAGGTGTGCAGTGTACTAGGAGGTTGGTGCCTCAAAACATTGTCTTGGGTGTAAATGTACATGTAAGTGGGTGCTTACAAAACATATGTAAAATATTTTATTGTGAGGTTGGATTTGAGTAGTAGACTCAAGAAACTATTCGCATCATGGTTTTTTTCCCTTTGAGGTTTTTCCATGTATATCTGGTGTCTTCTTTTTGTGTGATGTTTTTTACATGGAATCTTAAATCTTGTATATTGTTTTAACTTGATAAAAATGTGTATACAATGATTCACCCCCCTCTCAATGTATTGGTGTTCTTTCAACAATTGGTATTAGAGAAAAAGGTTCCTTGAATAATGTTTAATCAAATTAAGGAAGATCTAGTTTCAAGAACACTATGGTTGGAAAAGAAGGATCTTATTCAAATAAAGCATCGTTGTTTGATAGAACAAACTATGATTTCTGGAATTTAATCAAAATGGAAACTAATTTAACTCCTCTTGGATTTGATATATGGCAGTCTGTGGTAAAAGGTTACAAAGCACTTGCAATTCCTACTGATGCAGATGGTAAGAAATCTTGTGAAAACAATGCAAAAGCTAATAATGTTGATGGATTTAAGCTATCAGAGGACCCAAAAATGATATGCAGGCTTAAGAAGGATTTGTATGGTCTAAAACAAGCCTGTAGATCTTACTATGCAAGTTTGGACAAGTACTTACCCTAGAAAGGCTTTAAGAAAGGTACAACAAATAGAAATATTTACATCAAGATTGAGGGTGAACAAATTCTAATAGGTGTTGTCTATGTTGATGATATAATATTTGGTTGGAATGATGAAATGTGTAAGAAGTTTGTTGAAGATATGTAGAAGGAATTTAAAATGTTTATGATAGATGAATTATCATTCTTTCTTGGACTCTAAATTGCATAATCAAATGATGGTATTTTTATCTCTCAAGAAAAGTATGTTTAGGAGATGCTGAAGAAGTTTGGTATGGAAGATTGCAAACTAGTTAGTAATCCTATGGTAACAAGTTGTCATTTGAGAAAAGATGATGGGTCGCCTAAGGCTTATCAAACTCTGTATATGTCTATGATTAGGGACCTACTATACTTAACTACATCAAGGCCTGATATTATGTAAGTTGGCTACTTGGTTGCAATATTTCAAGCTGATCCAAGAGAAACTCATGTGAAGGTTGTCAAGAGGATTTTTAGATATTTTGAAGAGCACTCTGGATTATGATTGTGGTATCAAAAGGGTGATGACTTTTCCCTAAGTACATATACTGATATTTATTGGGTTGGAAGTGTTGATGATAGAAGAAGCACCAGTGG
Source organism: Sequoia sempervirens (assembly GCA_007258455.2). NCBI lineage: Eukaryota > Viridiplantae > Streptophyta > Pinopsida > Cupressales > Cupressaceae > Sequoia > Sequoia sempervirens. The sequence continues at coordinate 7,689 of VDFB02079134.1, read as the reverse complement.
TGGAGGTTTTTTTTTGGGAGACATATTGGTCTCATGGTTTAGTAAGAAGTAAAATTCAGTGTCTTTCTCAAAAGTAGAGGTAGAATATATTTCTACAACATCCTACAACACTCAAGAATTGTGGATAAAGCAACTATTGAAGGATATTAAGGTGATGTATGACGAGCCCATTCCTATTCTATGTGACAATACAAATGTCATCAATATTTCAAAGAATCTAATGATGCATTCTAGAACCAAGCATATATCTATTAGGTATCACTTCTTAAGAGACAAGGTTTCAAATATTGAAGTAAGAATGGAATATGTACCTACAAAGGAACATGTTGCAAATATCTTTACAAAGACACTTTCTAAGGAAACATTTGAATATCTTAGGTAGAAGTTAGGGGTTGTTGTCCCTCCTTCTAACTAGATGCATAGTTGGTGCATCTGTCTAGGGGAAGCAATTCAAGATATATTTTTATCCTTGGATTGATGTTGGCTACCTCTTAGGGGGACTAGGTAGAAAGAATATGAGAAGGATGTTAAGGTTTGTGCAAACAAGGGGATCTTGTATGTTGTTGCAAGCTCAAAAGAAGACCACTAACCCTTTTCCCTTGATTTTAAAGGGGGAGAAATTGTATGTCCGGTATATGTTGTCATCAATGCCACAGGGGATATTGTTGCAATTTTTGTCATTGATGTCAACAAAGTAGTAATATGGAAGGCTGCATGTATGGAGATTGTTGTAAGTTTTGCCACTGAAGTCAATAGAATGGTATTGAGGATGGTTGCATGTGATAAAATTAGTGTGATGATCAAAAGTACTATGAAGTGTTGGACATAATGATGAATGTCATGAGCATGTTGTACATAGTTTTACTACATCTCCTATTTCTCATGAATAGGTGAATGTTGATATGAAGAATTTGTGGTTTCTTCATGTTGATGAAGAGTGTTGTGAATGATTGTATTCTCTATCTTTTGATGTAAAAAATTGCATAAGATATGAAATAAAGTATGAAATATTTTCATGTAGTAAGTGGCTTAGAACATTGTACTGAAGAAGCTCAGGAGAATGCTATGCATTCCTCTACATTTGAAGATAGAGCCTTATGGATTGGAAGTTAGACAGAGACAAAAGTGAAGTATGTATGTTCCTATTTTTAGAACATAGAAGTTATCGTAGAAGTTTCCAAAGCTAGCAGAGTGAGGACTATGTTGTTATAGTCAAGAAGGTTTAGAGGAATTCTTTGCATTTCTCTGCTTTTGAACATGTGGTCTTGTGGTTTGGAGGATGAGTTCAAATTTAATATCTATTTTCTCATTTCAAGTTTTAGGTTTTTTGGTGTACTGCAAGTTGGGTTTTCAATGTTCTATCTCAAGTATGTGTTTTTTGGGCTTACAAGAGGTGTTGGGGTTAGTGTCTATTTGCTTGCACCAGCATAAAGTAGCATGATGTTGTGAAAAAGGTGTATGAGAATGATTTTTAATATCTTACAATTCCTATGAAGTGATCCACATGATGTTGGTTGATCTCTCTAGTATCACCTTTGGTCTGAGCTAATGCATTGAAGGTTAAGGGTTTGTTGGGCCGACTTGGTATGTTGAGATGTTTACACCAAGTTTTTGTAGCATGCGCCAATGTGGGGTTGTATACAAAGGTAAAATAGGTCTTTCTTATCTCTTGGATTTGACCACATTGAGTTCTACTTACAATGGATATTTTGAATTAAAGTTGAGTTTTTAATGGTTGTTGCATATTTCATGTTTACACATTTCAGCTTGGCTGACAAGGAATTTTTTTTTGTAGCTTGCAAAGAATATAAATGGAAGATTAATTTTGTTGCAAAATGTATGAGAGTGTGTAAGTATGTAGAGAAGTATATGAGATGTGTTGAAGGAATTGAGTCGAAGGTAGTAGTATATGTGTGAGTAAGGAAGTGTGTTGAAGGAAGTGAGCCAAAGGCAATAGAGGTTATTGGCCAAAAGTGCTTTGGTGGTGATTAGTCAATGAATTTCATCAAATATTATGTACAAAGTTTTTAGCATCATTGTGTAAGTGTTGTTGTTTGTAGGGAGTTGTAAACTTTGTTTTTTTGTAGCCATAAAACTATGATTTAGTGAGTTGTAGCTTCCTTTGGGTTACAACCCATAAAACTTGTTGTAATACTTGTTTTTATTTGTGAGGCTATATTTGGACAATAGCTCCAAGCAAATTTCTCACCATGGTTTTTTCCTTCTATGGTTTTCCATGTAAATCTAGTGTTATGGTTGTGTGCTTGTTCCTTTAAATTTCAATTGATATTTTATCTATTTGAGGCAATAAGAATTTTTTTTTGATAAATTTAAATTAGATAAAATTATGGGATATACTGATTCACCCCCCTCTCAGTATATCATTGTGTTCTAGCAGAGAAAGACCCCCCACACCCCCATAAAAAATTAAGATCCAAAAATAATTAAAATAAAACTTGTAAATTAGGAATATAATCAAGCTCCATTACTAATACTACCTCCCTATCACTCTCTATATTTATCTCTCCCTCTACTTCTCTCTATCTCTCTATATATTTCTCTCAATCTCCTTCCTTCTTTATCCATCTTTCCTTCCTTCCATATCCATTCCATCTTTCCTCCATCTCCTCCTTCCACTCCCCTATCCCTCCTTTCTCCTCCTTTCTCTTATCCTCTTTCAGGAGTTATGTCCTCATTATCACTCTTTCTTTGTCCTTATCTCCACTCTCCATCCTCCCTATTGCCCCTCTTTCATATCTTAATGTGTTTCTTCATGTCTCTGTCCCTCTCCCTCCCTCTCCATCTATTTTTGTATATCCCTCTCTATAATTATCTCCATATCTCTCTCACTCACACAAAAAAATCCCTATTTATCCATCTCTCTCTCTCTATATATATATATATATATATCTCAATATCTCCATATCTCTCTCACTAATATACACACACTCCATGTTTCTCCCTCCCTATCTATATCTCTCACCCCTCTCTATCTCTCTCTCTCTTATTCACTTAATCTATCCATCTATCTCCCCCCCCCTCTCTCTCTCTCTCTCTCTTCATATTGATCATCTCTATATCTATTCCTATTCATATCTCTATTTACCTCTATCTCCATATCTCTCTATCTATCTCCCTATCCCTCTCTATCTCTCTATATCTCCTGCTATCTATATCTCTCACTCTCTCCCTCTCCCTATCCCTATCACTCTCTATATATTGATCTATCTCCCCCCTCTTCTTCTTCTCTCTCTCCCTTTCTCTACTTATATCTCTCTATCTCCCCCCTCTATCTCACCCCCTCTCTCTTTATCCCTCCCTCTCCTTCTTCCTATATATCTATATATGTATATATCACTCTATCTCACCATCTATATCTATCTCTCTCTATCTCTCCCACTCTATCTCCCTCTCTCTATTCCTACCTTCATATCTCTATATTTTTATCTCTCCCCACTAGTACAGAAACATCAATATGTGACTGAAAAAATTACTAAAAACTGCTTATAAATGACTGAACATGGTCGTGTGACCAGTAGTAGTTTATTGCCACTCATTTATAATGCAATTGAATTGATGACTAAAGTATTTATAGTCATTCAGTTGATCAATTTGGTCATTAATTTAGTCACCTGATTAATCAATTTGGTCGTTGGTTTAGTCATTAGAGTGATCGACTTGCTCATTAATTTAGTCATCTGATTGATCGATTTGGTTGTTGATGTAGTCGTTAATTTGATTGATTTGGTAGTGTGTAATTTAGTCATTGAATGTTTTAAACTGGTCACTTATTTAGTCATTTTTTATTCACTGGTATATTTTCTCGCTAATTTAGTCATTGATTGATGTTAACTGGTCACGTATTTAGTCATTTTTATTCACTTATTTTTGTCCATTAGTAGTGTATTTAGTCATTAATTTTAATCATCATTTTGATCAATTTGGTAGTTTATTTAATTATTTTTTCTCACCGATTTCTATCAACTGATAGGTATATTGATACATTGTTTATTAATTGCATAATCATTATATTTAGTCATATTTATTAACACTAATTTCTATCAATTGGTAGTATATTCAGTTAATTGGTAGTTTATTTAATTATTTTTGTTCACCAATTTTTTCCTATAAGTGCTAGAAATGAGACAATGCTTTAAGTGAGGTTTAAACATATAAAAACATAGAAAAAAATAATCAATCATTCATTTGTACATAATGAAATGACTATTAAGAAGGAAAAATACTAAAATTTTATTGAGAAAACATGTTCTTACAACAAATACAAGACAAAAATGTGTCTTTGCTTTGAAAAATGTACTATTACAAACTGTGTTTCTCAATGTTGTTACTGAGAAAAATCAGTTACAATTCCTTTTTTTTGGTTATGCAAGATATTACAATTTTGATGACAATTCTATGTTGCAACTTATTTGCAACTGCACATACATGTATTTTGCACTCTCTGCAACTTTTCCTCTTCTCTACACATCTTTATCTACTTTGCATTTACTTCTTTCTCTGCACCCATGTTCTTTGTTTCTACTGCTTACACAACAACATATCCCCTCTTCTATAATGCACGAGTTTGAATGAGTGGAACCTAAACAAAAAGAGAAAATCATAATCAAGGGGTTTTACATTACATGTACAGTAAAAACATTCTTTGTTCTACTCACAGAATGTACAACCAAATCAGATTTTATGGTTTTTGTTTGGGTTCAACTTATTCAAGCTTAGTAAATTCTTTGTCTACAACTTCACTCTCCACACTCTACTGTTGCTAACCCTTATTTTTCTCTTTTGCACTTATGGCTAACTCTCTATGATTTTTTCAAATATTTTAGTGGCCACCGTAGAAAGGTCCCTAGTTTCTCTTTTAGATGGAAAACTTCATCTATTTTTTCTAGATGAGGAAGGGGTATGTTACTTGAGACTTGTAAAATACAAACATTTGCATCTCCTGTTCCTTTCAATTTGACTCCATGTACAATAGATAGTGAGTGAATCCGTTCAATGCCCATAGCAGCACCATCATGCGGATCAAACACCTCAACTGTATCCCCTTCTTGGAGTTTATCAATAAATGTTTGAAAAAACAAAAAAAATACACATTATATTGGTTTTGACAGCTGTATGTAATGTCTTATGTCTTGGAGTAAATCATTTTTTGTATGTGCTTTTATAAAACACTCTATTACAACTAAGCTCTAAGCTCCCATATGTAAGTTATATGTTCTCACTTAATTCAATAATCTATGTATACTAGCTAATTACACTTCACTACTATTCTAACGTTCAGCTTCTATCAAATAGGTAATGATTACCCTTATTTACATAATAAAACAACCATTACTTACTTGAATAGTACTTACTTGCATGTGGTTTCATAGCACTCACCTTGAGTTCAACACAACTACCACTATGATTATCATGTGCATGCTTGTCAAATTCATCATCATAACCACTATCAATGTCATTCTAGACATTAAGTTATATAGCTTTGCAAAGAGTTCTATTGACAAGGCCTTTTTTCTTTTTGTCCTTCTTTCATATAATTGCTCTGCATCATGTGGTTTAATCATCATAAAAAAATTAATATAAGTCAAGTAAAGAATGCAAAAGCTATAATTTTTTGTCCAAAAGAACATTTTAAGCATAAATAATGATAAAATATTGGGATATATAACTGACAACTATTATATTAATTACCTCAACTTCAGGACAACTAAGATGACTATGTTGCACATTCTTGTCCACTTCATCACTATCAATATCGACAGTTCTATTGACACCATGAAGGCATTTTTTTGTCTGTTTGCTTTGAAAAAATTGCTTTGCATGTGGTTTAACCATTGTGTAAAAAAATATACAAAGCATTCAATAGTCAAGTAAAGAATGAAAGATATAATTTTGTCCAAAAGAACATTTTCTAGATCACTCCAACAATAAAGAAATTGGGTCGGATTCTCCTACGCTTAGATTTCAATAATCTACATATTAAGAGGCATCTGTATATAGAACTACCAAACAAGAAGAAATGGGATCAATAGAGCCTCTTACCTTATTTGAATCCATGGACTTATGCCCATTCCATGCAAAACCATAGGGTTAATGGTTTCAACCAACTGCGTAACTTGCTGACTAAGACCTAATATGCAACTCATTACCTTTTGATACCCTAGTTCATATGAGTTGACATGATCTACAGAGGCTCCTCCTGGGCATTGAATAGATGGCTATGAAATCTTTGTTGATGAACTAGATTTCAACTTCATCCTACTCTTAGATTTACTAGCATTTAGTGTTGCCATATAATTGACAATATCTTCTACACTTGCTTCTCTATTATTGTTTTCCACCTAAAATACAATGTCAATTTCAACCTATAGTCAGTTCAATAAAAAATAAAAATAAATAACACAATATAAATTGAACCAAAAATCCATACAATTACTACAAATTTGTCCATTTTGTCATGCAACCTACCTCGGCTAAATGTATATCCAGCCCTCACATTATCTTTGTTAGAGTTATCATGCATTAGCTAATAATTCATTAATCTTTTATTGATTAGTAGTCTAATTTATTCTCATACACTTAAGCTAAACTTATGATTTCTTTATTAGTTGAGCTAATATTAGATCATTATGTCTCATCTCATGTGATGTTGAAACTTGTCATGGTCTAATCCCTTTCTCATTTAGGGTTTTTCTCTTATAAACACTCAACCCTCATTGTAATTATCTAGAGAATATATTGAGCTTTCATATCTTCTGGAGAGTCTCTTGCTTATGTAGCTTTTTCTTGTTGAAAAATATTACATATATTGTTTGCAGATCTCTTGCATGGAAAGTGTATTTGTTTATTGTTTGATCTTGTGGTTCATGGTTTTGTGCTTGTTTCACAATTATAACATGGTATCAGAGTGTGGATCAGTGAATGCCTTCTTGATTTATAAGGTATTTTTCTTCAACAAGAGTTGTAGGCTTCAAATCCGAATCCCCTTTGCCTTTTTTGCAAATTTTGGAGGTGGGCATTTTTCTAGTGTATTTTTGTGTGAAAGGGACCTCACTGTTGGATTTAGAGCTATCAAGAAAGAAAAATTTTGCTTTTGTTTCACCTAATTTTGACTCCTGACACTAGATCTATGAAGGTTTGAAGTGGTTGCCTTGTTTCTAGATTGAGAGGGTAGCTACATTTTTGGTGCATTTTGAGCCAAAACGAAGGTTTCCATTGTGCTCAGAAGGCCCAAAAACCATAAGATCACCTATCAAATTGTATAAATCAGTGTCAAGAGCTTCTGAGGAAAAAATATATATACATGGGCTTGTACAGCTCCTGTATGAATTCCTGCACACCGTTCGAGAACAAAATCACAAAAAAAATTGGTCGGCTTTAATTTTTGTAAAATTTTGTTTATGAAATTTTCAAAAAATAAAAATAAAATTTGCAGGCCTTTATATTTTTTTGGGGCGGAATTTCGGTTTTTAGTGGGAGCATTTATGGGGGAGGGTACCACAAGTACTATCCATGGAAATCCTGCAGGCCCCACCTGTACCCCACCAGCCGCTCCAAAAATGCGCTGATAGCCATCCTCTTTACACCGATGGTCCATTTTCTAGGTCACCATTTATTTTTTCGGCAACTCGTTCTTTTCCAGCTGGTACATGGGGAGAATATTCCATCACC
>VDFB02079133.1:0-11895 GCA_007258455.2 Sequoia sempervirens | reverse complement strand
ATCTCCATCTTCCTTTTCAGACCCAGAATCAAAATCATGCTTCTTCTTCTTCTTTTTCTTGTCTTCTTTATAGTCCTTTTGGAAGTGTTCAGGTTTTCCACAGGTCTAACATATTTCCTTGGACTTACCAAGAGATTTTGATCTCTCCTTATTTTTGGACTTGGAACGACCACATTGCTTCTCATCTTTGCCTCGTTCTATTGGTCTTCCTCAAACACTCAAAGCCTCTTTGGCAATCAGAGAGACCTTCCTTCTCATCTCTTCAGAGAGTAGAGAACCAACAATGTCCTCCATCTTCAAGATGAAAAAAGTGTTCCCAATGGCCATGACTAAGTTGTCCCATGAGTCCGGCAGCAAGCACAACAAAGTTTGACACCTTTCTTCTTTGTCCATCTTAACCCCAACTGAGGTCAACTAAGTCACCAACATTTTAAATGTTTCCAGATGCTCATAAATTTTTCCACCTTCTTCCATTCTCAAGGAATACAATTTCTTCCTCAAGAAAATATTATTTACTAGAGATTTGGCTTAGTATATCTCACCCAACTTCTTCCAGTGATTGTTCAAAGTGAATTCTTAATGGAAATTTATCAGGATTGAATCTGCAAGACATAGTCTAATGAAACCTTTAGCTTTTCTATCCATTACATCATATTTTGTAGCCAAATTTTGATCCGTAGGCCTTTGGAAATTTTCATCCACTGCATCCCATAGATCCCAATCAACCAACAGATCTTCCATCTTTTTCTTCCACATCTCAAAATTCATGCCAAAAAATTTATCTACTTTAATCCTCCTAGATGTGCTCCCCATCTTTATTATCCTACAATACAAAATATGTAATACTTTGCACAAGGTCCCACTCAAACTTGATTAGCTCAAAAAACCCTGTACCCAACAAATAGAATCAAAATTGGCTAGGCTCTAATACCACTTGTAAGGAAGCAAATGTGTGCGAAAACACTTCCTACGCTAACCTTGAGAGGAGGGTTATGCAAAGTTAAAATAAAATATTGTAGAGATTCAAAAAAAATCATAATACCAATAAAACCATAACTTAGTGATTTACATGGGGAAAACCCTTTCGAGAGAAAAACCCCACACTCCAAAACTAGCACAATGCATTATAAAATCTTGAAATAGATTACAACACACTTGCAATGCAAGTTCTTACAGGAGTCTTTGGCTCAACTCAATTTAGAGGGATTTCAGTAGCATTTCGGCAACATACAAACTTGCAAACTAACTCTCACACATCTCTCTCTGAAAAATGATTGTCTCAAAGTATCAATATATAGTATTACATCGCATATAAGAAACTTCTAGAGATAAAGCATTTCTTACAGAAACATCTAATAAAAACTTATCTCTATCTTCATATAAGAGATACTTCTCAAAATAACTACTTTTCACCTATCACAAAATCTTCTATTCTTGGCTTGCATTATTTTTATGTAAATGCAAGGTTGAGACACTTTCCCTTTAGAACGCTTTATTCCTAACAATTGGTAGAGTTTGGGATTTAGTTGAAAGTTCATTGTTGAGCTGGGGAAATTTCCAAAGGCAACAGTTTAGTCATTTTGTATCATCAATGGGTGTGGGAGATGGCTTGGCTGAGATTTCAATGGTTGTATCCCTACCTCTTTCCTACTCCCCTCATTTATGATCGTATGGTTTGACTCCCTCCAGTGGAAGGCTCGATTAAGTTCAACTTTCAGGGTTTAGAAAAAAATAATCTTCCTATTGTTTGCAATGGGGGGTGTTTATAGATAATAATGGGCATCTTGTTGGTTCTTTTTCTTTATGCCACGGGTTTGAGTCATATAATCTGGTACTCATTCTCTATTGTGGGGTCTAATGACTGCAAGGTAGAAGGGATGAAATAAGTTATGGGTTGAGGGGGATTAGTGTAGAATTCCAAATTATAAGTGATTAACAAGTGACCTATATGGTTGGTCAAAGAGTTTGACTTAGTTTTGGAGCTAGGAATTAGGTAATTGATTGTGCTGCTAACACTGGTTTTATCTTGAAGTATGATGTTGGTTGAATAATTTCCCTTTGAGTGCAATCAGATTGATGCGGGAAGATATCATAGAATTTCAAGTAGCTAATAGATAGGTTGTATTGCCCATGTCTGGGCATGGAGTTCATCAGCTATTTTATGTTTGGAGGTGTATTTTTGTTTGATTTGGTTGTGTAGTTCATTTCTTGCCTGTTCTTGTTGTGTAGTGAGTGTGCACGGTTTTGTGGGCTATTTTTTCTGCCCTATTACCTTGATCTATTCTAAGCTTTTTTTATAGTATTTACCTACATTTCTTATAGCTCTTGGACCTAAACAAGGTTTATATTAACCATAAGAAAAATATAATATGGATCCCAAAATCATTGCAATTATGAGGTATATATAAGAGTATCTTCTACTATTTTCTTCGTTATTTATGCATATTAAAATATTATTGTGTGCATAGTAATATAAAATACAAATCTAAATATATATGCATCCATTATCGATCCCTAATTGAATTATATATATCCATGTCTATACATGGTGTACTAGCCTTATGTCACTTATTCAATAGTTAAGAACTATATTTGGTATATTTTACAATATGGATTACAATAAGACACCAATATGTTTCATAGCCATGTTCATGGATTGGGCTACATGACCTGACCTAGAAGATGGACCTTATTTCAAATATTCCTCTCCCAGGCTAACTTTTTAAGAAGATGGCATTATTTCATTAGCTCATGCATTAAATCCTTTCATTCATTTAATGTTCATAGATGCTTATGCTTCCACCATATGATGTAATTCATTTACTTGATATTTATATAATATTTGATGATGTTTTATATTACCACTTAGATACTCATATTATATGAAATGAATTGATCATATCATTTTTGTTGTATTTATATGCACTATTCCAGCAATTTCCCCAGCAATATGGTATATTTACACACACCTATTGAATTATATAGAGCCCACAATCCAACGCTCTATTGTTTGCATTATATTCGGGTGTAGTAGATATGAACTTATTTATTATTTCATATGTAAATTCTTGTTGAGTTGGACCGATATTATCTCAGTAAAATCCATAGTAGTTCTACGTGATCGAATTTTTTTTGCAGGCCATTGCTAGAGTTGTTAACTTTGGTCTATGTATAAATTATTATTAAGTCTCTAGTAATATAATTAACAACTCCTTTAATTGCTATCAATTTATAGTATTACCCAAAGTCAATAAAAATGATTGAAACTTTGTACTTGTCTCCTTAAGACCATTGTATTTTAAATCAAAAGAGAGTTTAGAAATGCCAAATATGCAAGTACCATATGACTTTAAATATTTCTATAAGCAGGAGTATTATTTTAACATATGTAGAGAGATTCAAACCTGTAAACCATGACCTTCAAAATCCAAATAAGTTGATGCATAATTTATTGAAAGCATGCACACTGTAACAATTGTAATTCTATTTTTCACAAAATAGTTTTAGTACATGTAAATTATTTTGTGAATTCTAGCTTAAAATTTTTTAAAGTTGAAAGAATATCATTTGTATTAAAATGATTTAATGAAAAGATGGAGATGTTCTATAAAAATAAATTTTAAAATTTAAGATGTCTATTTAGCATAACTCAAAACATAAATAATCATCACCTCATAAATTGTATTTAGGAAACATATTCAATTGTCCAATTCAATATGTGAGAAGCAATCTTACTTTTAACTAGCTTGACTTGTAATTCTTTTTTTAGTTGTTAAAGGTATATAACTAAACAATTGGAGAGATAGAGGTTGATAAATCTATGTGATAAGATTGGGAAATGATATAGGATATATGGTCCTTGTAGGATCTTAGTTGAAGATATTCTTAAAGATTCATTCGATTTGATTGCTCTTCAATATCTATAATATGAAATTATTTTGAAAATTAGATATAGAATTAAAGGTTATTAAATTTTCTTTTATGGATAAATGCTTCAACTCTATTTTAATTCCTTTTGATGTAATAATAATTTTGGATCAATTTTCAAAGTGAAATTGGAGAGCCAACAATGAAAGTTTCAACTCTCCAAGAGCACTATAATATTCACACTTTCTAAAGTAAAGACATCTGTAGACATGCAAATTTAACATTATGCATTCATCAAGTAAATCAAGCTTCACGAGCATCCACTCATTCAGTTAATCAGGTTCACCTTCATCCATTCATCAAGTAATCTCATAAATCTCCTAAGGTCATTTATTTAGAATCAAATAAACATTATGATCAACCTTTTAATCAAATAAATCAAACATCCATCATAATGCATTTCCATCCTTTCTGATTTAAATAAATCAAATATTTATCTAAAAAAGGTCAAAACATCCTAATCATCATTAATTTAATCTAACCATGATTAAATACTAATCTTACCCACTTGCATTCTCTAGATTATGCCACTTGCACAAATAAATCCCTTTATTGATTTATTTAAATCACCATTTTCACTCAACATGGCAAGTTGATTTGTCCCTCCAACATAGCATTTATTGCTCTTTTTCTTGTCCCCCTCTCTAAATTTATTGCAAAATTTGAATTCAAATTCTCCCTCTCATGGGCACACTTCCCAAATCTTGCACATCCATTGGCCTATCACCACTTGACAGGTGTCCTCTTCTCATTGGTGGATCTTTAGTCCCACATTCACCCTCTTGGCCAATCTCTCATCAATAAAATCTATAAAAGAAGGCCTTAATCCTCATTCATCCATCCACAACTCTTATGCAAGGTTACTCTCTTGATTTGAGAACTCATCTTGCTCATAATCTCCATTGCATTTACATCATCTTAAGCTTTGATCAAGGATTGGGAAAGGGTTGCTAGCACATGTGACACCAATCCACTATGGGATAGGTAACTTGTTATTGATTTCATAATGTTTTTAGTTTTCTTTCATCCTTTTTTGCATTTTTGAAGCATTTGCAAGGTATTTCATAGGGGCATTTTGATAGAGTTTGCAAAGCACTAACCTATTGTTTGAAGTTTAGTTGTTTTCAGATTTTTATGGATGCCTACATTTGGAGCTAGAAGGAGGGTAGGTTGTCTCATGTTTGAAGATGTTTTCTATAGATTAGCTTTTCTAAAAATATATCTTCAGTTTGCATTCTTGTTTGTGGACAAAGAAAATAAACTTATGGTAGACTAGTCTTTTGTTCTTTTTACATGCAGTCATAACACACATTTTGGCTAAATATTAGAAGTTTAGTTTTCTTAGTAGTATACTTACATTCAAATCTTTGAATTAATTTTGAATACTATGGGTAAAACGTTTGTTTTTTTACTCAAAGTATTTTAAAATTTTGTTGATTCATAAACAATAAATCACCATTTCTAGGTATACGCTAATCCTGGTCAGTACATCAAACATTAAGACAATGTTTCAATAGATTTTGATTATAGGCATCCTCATTTGTAACTGAGGCATGATTTATGTCATTCCTACTTGTGTTGATTCATTTATGACTTATGTTGTGAGTATTTTATCCGATGGCTGCCAGGATATTTGAATTGTGACCTCTAGAATTGGAATGTATTTTGATTTTATCTGCTGATTTTATTTTCACACCTACCAAAGGTATTTACTTGAGCATTTCTAATGCATCTTTTTGCATAGACCATGAGTTAATTTCTTTTTCAGGTATTCTATCAAAAAGTAAAGGCATCATCTTTCAAAGAACCAATAGAGGTCTCCCTTCCAGTAGGCGTTGATGGTTGTCCATGTCAAACGCCCACACCCTGTTCAAAAGAATTCAACTTTATGACTGTTGATTACTTAATATGTTTCTCTGTGTCCCATATTAGTTACCAAAGAGATTAACCACTTATGCATTGAATAAAGGTTGGCAGTATGATTCTTAAATTCCTAGGTATCAATCCAAATCTCCATGTTTTAAGTGGTCATATGCATAGATTCTGAAGATCAGATAGATACGGGTGAAACATAATTGCAAATACTTGTTTTCTATGTTTGTTTTGCTCGCTGAATCCTGTATTCAATCTATTTTCAATGTACTCATCTTGGATTTTATATGATCTCATTTATTACAATAACCTTATAAGTTCTGAGATGCTATCTGATTCAAATACTTGGTAGACTTTGCGAAGGCATCCCAATTGAGAAATTTGTCGGGCATGACCTACAGCCAATTGTTGGCTATGACAGCGAATATTGTGAGGAGCTTGAGTTGTACGAGTTACTTCTCATAGCTTATCAGCTACAAATTCCATGCGCCCCACCCATTGCCCATTATTGGTGCACTTTATTATGAATACTGCCAATCCTCACATGTCTAGTGGAAGTGTTCCATGTGTCTTAGCATTTATTCTTTTCTTCATGAACTAGATCGATTGTGATAGTATTATATCATCTTTAAATACTGACAACTCCTCTTCTTAGTATTCATTGCTAATGCTTACAGATATTTCACCTTTGTTCCTACATACCACGACATTTATGATAACCATCTGAGGTTGAAGGGGTTGTGATAAGAGACGATGAATGTTGCTATCATCTGCCACGCTAAAAGATAGATTTATGATATCTTTTTGAAACCAATTTAATGCACGCCTAGTAGCCTATGGAGTACGTGCACCCAACAACATTTGATTTAACTTTTTGAGTGGGTAGATTTGATGCTTAGATTGGTTTCACTTAATTTGTCTTGGTCAGGTCAATTCATAGTTTATGGTGTTAAATACCACGTTCTACTATCTGATGTTCATCATTAAATTTAGTTGGCTTACATTTATTCTCTTTTACGTTTCCACTACGCTGAGTCTCTGCTATGTTGTGATGTATCTGACGGGATTCTTATTAGCTATCTTTTAATGTTTCTTGAGTGGAATAAATGATGACATGCTGCAGGTGGCATATAAAATATACTTTCATGAACAAAGGCCAATGTATGAAGTATGGGTAGATCCTCCAATCATTATAGGGATGACTTTTACATTTGTTAAATCTCATTTGAATATCTCTGCTCATTAGGAAGTACGATGGGAATATATTTGACCTTTTTATTGGTTCTAGAAATAGGCTTTTGTCTTTGACATAGGGAGTATCAAATAGTAGATTTGAAATTAAAAGAAACATCAACTAGCAAGCTTTTTATTTATGTTCATCAACAAAGGTTTTTAGCAATTGATTTAATTAAAGGCAGTTTTAGTGACTCATAATTCTCTCGTATTATAGTAATCTTATAATAAATGTCATAATTTTAAATTATCACATTTATTATGATCATTTTTGATAGCCTACATTTGAGATGATTATCATATTTGAGGTTATGAGGATGCCTTTGAGAAATTTATTCATTGAATCGATATCTCTAGTGATGAAGACTATGGTAAGAGAGGAAAAAGATATAGCAAGTGTGGTATCTTCTCCATGAAATCAATATTAAAGTATGATCCATTGTCATTTCAAATTGAAATCACTTTATTATTTGGAGTTATTGATCAAAAGGGATTTAATGTCCTAATCCTAACATAATTATCTTTTCTTTTTATAGGATAATAAAGGTACAATGTGAAAACAAAGGAGGCAAAGGTACAAAGGTACAAACGAAGGAAAGCAAGGAGAAGGCTAGCAAAGGAAAATGAAAGGAGGATATTTTGAAAAACCATAGTGTTTTTAAATGCTTTAAGTGTTTGTTCAATACTTCTTGAAGAAATTGTTTATCTTTTTGTTTTTAGGACACTAATTTTTGTTTGGATTTAAAAAGAACACTTTGTTTTTTTTGCAAAGGCTAAAACTAACTTTAGGATCACAACTTACTAGATTTTGTTTGGGATTAACAAATTGAACAAGGCAATTCCTCACACTTCATTTGGTACTCTAAAAAAATGAATCAAACCATTACTTTGAAGGATAAAATGAATGTGTGCTTTCATTGTTTTGTAATTATCTACACAAAGTAATATCATCAAAAGACGTATGCACTTCTCTCGTGCCTCATGGCGATCTTGAGAATCAAAAGGATTTTGGTGACATTAAGTTGTGTAAATAATTTCCCATACACACTTCAATTTGGGTTTTTTAAATTGAACAAAGCACTTTGTGAGTGTGAGTTAAGTATATCATGTATGTTCTCCCTTTGTTTCTAAATGAAGGTCGATCGAACTATGAATATTCTCGCTTGCTATTGTGTACCCTTAGAGGGGCCCGCCTAAGAGACACATCCGAAAGGAGAACTCGAAGGTGACTCCAACTAATTTTTTCATTCGGGCCAGTATACAAATGGATAAGACTAAATTGTCAAGTCCTCATGGTATGTAGGCCTTAGCTGTATAGTGTCTTTCAGAATGGGGTACTACCGTAAAATGTATAAGAGCCCCTAGTAGGATTGATTAAAGCCTTTAGTGGCTTGCTGGATGCTCACAAGGTGCCATGTCCCCGATGTTGTGTCATTAAGAACCTTGTTTATAGTAGCCATCTAGTCCATCCAAACGAGTTTATCAAATGGTGCATTGGAACTTAGATTCCAAGAAGTTACTTACCATGTCTAATCTTGGTTGAAATATAGAGGATAAGACTTCATTCTTAACATGCCTTTATATTTTATCCTTGGTTGCATGTAAAATCATCTCTTCTACTATGAAGGGCATGAGGCAAGCCCACTAAGAAAAACGTACTAATTGAGCTAGGATGTTACATTGCTTGTAAACACAGTGTTGTATTCGAAAACATTTGCAAACAAACACTTAACAATATCATTCAAATTTCAAACCCTTTTGGAGACAAATGCCATTGAATCAATCCATATGTTATTGCTTTCCTTGGTATTCACATCCTTAGAGGTTTCTAAACATTGGATTATATCTCAATTTGTCTCCTTAAGTAAACAATAGGAAACCCTTGCCTTAAGTTCATTAAATTTCCACATAACATATCTTGTGGAGTTTGAAGAAATTAAGACATTGGACATCTTAGTTTGAAAACTTAATCAAAGAAAGTGTTTTTGGTAAAATAAAGCCATTAAGCAAAGCTAAGCAAAATGAATATTCATGTGTGATTGGAGACTCACAAATCCCAAAGCAAAAATCATTGGAAATCTAAAAATGAATGTTCAAATGAAATCATTTCTTGGTTACAAAGGTCTTTAGGAAGCATTTGCATGCTCTTCAATACCTAGGTCTAGGAAAACAAAGTGTCTTTTTAGGTTCACCTAAGGATCAAAACAAATCAAACCTCTTTCATCCATCTTTCAAAACATCAAATCCATCTCACAAATCATCTTTTGAAAATCTTGAAAACATCCTTGATACTAGGCTTTGTGGTAAAATAAAAAATCATCCAAAACATTGAGACCATATCCTTGAAAACATTACCAAAATCACCTTTGTCTAGGAATGTGTAAATGCATCCTTTTGCATATCCTTAGTCAAAGTTATCCAAATCATCTAGCCTAGCTTAGTATATGTAGATGAATCCTTCTCATATGCTTCAGTCAAATAGGTGTGGGTATGCATCCTTCTCCTCACACATATTCAAGAAGTCATCCTTTGAACAAATCCATCCCTTAGATCATTATCAAACATCTTAGGGTCCGTTTGTTCAAAATCAAAACAAAGTCAAAATCAAAGTCAAGGACAAAATCCCAAATCCAAAATCCAATCAAAATCCAATTCCTAAAGCCTAGTGTCTTACTCAAGATTTATCGAAAGTCACAACATCCATATCATCTGTTCCTAACATCATCATCATATCATCACCTTTGATCCTCAAACGCATCCGAAAACTTTCATTTTGGGACATAAAATAGAGATTAATCCAAAGAATCAAGAGATTCATCTTCCATATTCTCAAAGATTGATCCTTGTTTTATGGTTCTCACTAGATCTCAATACAAGAAGAGTATGGAAACCAACAAAGAAACACCCGCTTCAAGAGATCTTAGCCAAACCAATGCAGAAATGAATCCAGCAGAATCAAGCAATCCATTGACCCTCTCATCATTGCAAAATCCACAAGAAGAAAACCATGGAGAGGACCTCACTTTTGGAATGTCTCATGAAGAAATGATGGAAATGCTCCAAAATCTAGACAATCATCGAATAATCAACATCATGATGAGACTCAACCCTTCATTATACATGCTTGAATTAGCAAAACAAGGGGCCAAGTTGCCTTTGGATTTTGATGTGAGTACCATAGTGGAGACATCATTTCCACCAATCTCATCCATGCCTATCACACCCATCATATCTCACCACCTATCATTGCATCCAACATGATTCCAAATCTGCCACCACTACCACCAAAACCAAACTTAGCGAGACAATATCACATTGCGCTAAAGGCTCACTAAGCCTACCAAAAGGCTATCCACAATATCTAGCCACACACACAAGACAAGCTTAACAAGCTCAAGCTGCCCAAAGCCTCTCTCAAGATACCCAAAAATAAATAACCTTGAGAACAAGGATCAAGATCAATCCATCATTGTTAATCTTGAAGTTGTGTCTACTCCATCCAATGATCAAATGAACATATGTCAAGAGTCACTTCTCAATCATGATCAAAATCCTACCAAAAATACCCAACAATGATCCAATTCAAGAAATGTCAACATCATTTGACCCTATGGTTGAAGACATTAGAAATCTCTCTACGCAATTGTTGAAAACAATGTTCAAGATATATCCATCAATAAAGATATTTTCGCTTCATCCAACGAGGCATCGACCAATGATCATGTTGAAAATGTATCTACATCACCTAATGAGGTAGAGGGCATATCTCAAGAATTTATTCTAAAGTATGATCAATGTTTTTCACCAAAGTATAGCAATGGTCCTTTCCAAGACATATTGACATCCTTCGACCTCATGATTGCCGATATTGAAGGAATCTTCAACTCGACACCTGATCCAAGTCCACTCAAAGATCACGAAGATATTAAGCCACTTTCCATGCATAATGAAGATATCCAAGAGTCATTTGTAAGCAGTCCATCCTTTGAAACTGACCTATGTCAAGAACTTGATCCAAAGCATGTCAAAATCAACTTTGAAATCATTCAAGATCAAGAATTTGTATCTTCAAGATACTATAATGATCTAGTGGACACTCTCCTATCTATGCAAGATGCACATACTCCTCCATCTACCCATGAGATGCTTTCTACAGATGGACACAGAGATGATCTTCATCTAGAACAAGATTTTTTCACACAAAAAGAGCAGATTATTAACTCCTGCAATCAAACGGGGTTATCAACATCAGGATCAGATATATCCCAAACTTAGATTGAGGAAATCATGAATAAAGATATCAAACATTATCCACTCAAGGAAGAAAATTAGATAGAATAGTATAATCTAGAGTTAGTAGAGCGGAGAATTGAAACAATGTCATCTACAGTGGTCATTTGTCAAAGCATGTTTATTGAACAAGATATCTCAAAACAAACAGAATCAAGGAATGAAGGTGATACTATCACCATACTGGGGGCAACTTCGTCTCAAGCAAACGTCAACATAGGGAGCATGAAGAATCCTTATGATGAAACCGATGTCAATACTACAACCAGTCACGCCATGAATCTCCATCCACCCATTACCCCATCCATGAATTGGGACCAACGCCAAAAGAAATATTTGAATAAAAATATGAAGAAGATTATCAAATCAAAAGAAACTAAGAAGCATAATGGACAAATCAAATACAAATGGATACCAAAGAATACAAAGAAAGATCCTCCCTATCAAACTCCATCAGTCAAAGAAACTATGGGGAAAATAAAAGAGGGAAAGGTATCCATCAAAGATGTTTGCAAAAGAAAAAGCAGGCTTTTCAAGTGACATACAAAGTGTATCAAACAGTTGGTCCCAATT
>VDFB02079132.1:0-10204 GCA_007258455.2 Sequoia sempervirens | reverse complement strand
CAAACTACCTCAAATCCCAAGCCACCTTTTCATGAATGCCTAGCTATGCAAAAACATCACACATAGGCTGAGCTAGACCTTTTAAGGCAATTGACATATGTGAACATCAAAATACCACTTATCCAAGCTATCAAAGAAAACCCTATCTATACCAAAACTGTAAGGGATCTTTGTCTTAAGAAACCAGGCAGGAAAAGGAAAGATCCACAGATAGTCCATGTCTTGGGGAATCTTCCAGATATCATGTTGGGGAACATTATGGTCCCTAAGTATACTAATCTTGATAGTCTACCTACGGATGTTAAGATCAATGGGAACCTCATTAAGAATACTTTTCTAGACTTGGGGGAAACCATTAATATCATGACAAAAGAAATAATGCAGTTGCTTTAGTTGGTCAACCTCAAGCCTGCACAAACTATTTTGCAATTAGCTGATAGGTCCACAGTCAAGCCTGAGGGAATTATTGAAGATCTAGTTATTGCATTGGATTCTTGGGAATTCCTTGTAGACTTCATATTACTGCAACCCAAATTCAATCTTGTGAGTTACCCACTCATCCTAGGAAGGTCTTGGTTGGAAATAATAGATAAATTTATAGGATGTAGGTCTGGTAAAATGATAATATCTAATGGGAAAATTACAAAGAACTTGGTTCTTTATCCACCTTCCCAACCATATGTAGACCTTCAGAACACCATTTCACCCAATTCAGGTGAGGAGGAGGAAGATAACTATTCTCTAAAGACACTAATGACTATAGAGTGTAGCCCCTTGTTGGATGACTAGGATGAAGATGAGATCATTGCTCATATAATCCAAAATTACTGTGACAAGAGCTCGCAACAACATGATTGTCTCATATGCCTAGAAGACCCCATGCAAAGTATTATACCTACCGATTCTACAAAAGAGATATCATAGCTATTTCATTCATTACTTCCTCAACAATGTTTTACCAATCATACCAAGCCTTGATGTCTCATCAGTTTAAGAGTCACCATAGGAGTTGGAAATTATACAAGGAAGGAAGTTAAATATCAACAATGCCTTGATAGAGGAACAACAAAATTCTCTACAATCAGTGTTATAGGCACACTCAACTGCATATGCATGGGATTACCATGATATGAAGGGCATAGATCTTGATCTATGCATGCACCAGATTTACATTAATGATGGCTATAGACCTATAATACAACCACAAAGATGCATGAATCTAGCTCTAAGTGAAATAGTGAAAGATGAACTACAAAATATTTTAGATGCAGGTTTTATATACCCTATATCAGATAGTGAATGGGTTTCACCATTGGTAATAATTCCCAAGAAAGGTGAGAAATGGAGAGTCTATGTTGATTACATGGAATTAAATGCTGCCACAAGGAAGGATCACTTCCCACTACCATTTATTGACCAATTTCTTGATTCTTTGGTAGGAAAGAAATATTTCTCATTTCTTGATGGCTTCAATGGTTATAACCAGATCAATATTGCACCAGAAGATCAAGATAAGTCCATATTTACCTACCCCTAGGGAATCTATGCATATCTTGTCTTACCTTTTGGTTTGTGCAATGCTCCAACTACCTTTCAAAGAGCAATACTCAACATATTTTTTGATTTTGCACATGACTACATGGAGATATACATGGATGACTTCACCACTTATGGTGAAAGTTATGAGGAAGCTCTTGGTAACCTAGAAAAAGTGTTAAAGAAATACATAGAACACAATTTTTCTTTGAGTAATGAAAAATGTTTTATGATGATGAAATAGGGCATTGTTTTGGGACATTTTATTTCTAGTGAAGGAATATAAGTTGACGCAAATAAGATTGAAATTATATATACCCTGCCTGTACCACAAAAACTAAGAAATGTACAAAGCTTCCTTGGACATGCAGGTTATTATAGGCGATTCATCCAAGATTTCAACAAAATTACTTCACCTTTGTTTATTTTGTTGACAAAGGACATTGAGTTTGATTGGAATCAAGATTGTCAGAATTCATTTGAGAAATTAAAAGCAACTCTAACTCATGCACCAATTCTAAGAGGTCTAAATTGGACATTGCTATTTCACATACACACTGATGCATCAAAATTTGCTAGTGGAGTAGGTCTAGGGCAGAAAGAAGGGAATAAGGAATATGCAATATACTATATTAGCAAAAACCTATAAGGAGCAAAGTTAAACTACACTGTGTCAGAAAAAGAAATGCTTGCAGTTGTCTATGCCATTAACAAGTTCAGACACTATATTACTAGCTCTCAAGTGTTCATACATAAAGATCATAGAGCAATCAGATACTTGATGAATAAACCCATAGTAGGTGGAAGACTTGTAAGGTGCTTACTGTTATTGCAATAATTTGACATAACAATAGTTGAAAAACCCATAAAGGCTAATGTGGTTGCTGATTTTTTGTCTAGATTTCCTACCCAATCAACAGAAGGAGTGGTTGATGATTCTTTTCTTGATGATAATCTATTTTCTCTAAATGTACACACTTCATGGTATGTTGATATAGCTAACTATTTGGTGACATGGAAAATTCTAGGTTACTTTTCTCCAAGAGAGAAAAGACAATTAGTTCACAAGTGCTTCGCTTATTCTTGGATTTCTAGTTTTTTATTTTACACTATCCCAGATAACATTATGAGAAAATGTATCAGGGAGGATGAAGTGTTTGATATATTGAAAACATGCCATGATGAACCCTGTAGTGGACATTTTTCAACCAAGAGGACAACCTTCAAGATCTTGACAACATGATATTACTAGTCAACCCTACATAAAGCCTTTGTTAAGTATACTAGAAGCTGTGATCGATGCCAGAGAATGGGGAGACCAACACAAAGTGATAAAATACCTTTACAACCCCAACTAGCACTAGCTCCTTTTGATAAATGGGGGCTATATTTTATTGGACCTATCTCTCCTAGTTTAAATAACAAGGAATACATATTGGTATGCACTAACTACTTAACCAAATGGGTAGAGGTAAAAGCGTTGCAGTTTGCTAGAGATGGCAATGTAGCAAAATTCTTATATGAGATCTTCACTAGGTATGGTGTACCTAAAGAGATAGTGATTGATCAAGGACCACAATTCACATCAAAACTAATTGCCAAATTGGTGGAAGAGTATCAGACTAGACATAAGAAATCTACC
The DNA here is from genome assembly GCA_007258455.2 of Sequoia sempervirens. Lineage (NCBI taxonomy): Eukaryota > Viridiplantae > Streptophyta > Pinopsida > Cupressales > Cupressaceae > Sequoia > Sequoia sempervirens. Next base: position 7,026 of record VDFB02079132.1, on the reverse strand, counting down.
CCATATCATCCTCAAGCTAATGGTCAAGTAGAGGTCACCAATAGGGAGATTGAAAATATATTGACAAAAATAGTATAGCTTCATAGGAGAGATTGGGTATCCGGATTACTAGAAGTTGTTTGGGAATATAGAACCACATGGAAGACAACAACAGGTTTTACCCCTTATGAACTGGTTTATGGAAAAATAACAGTATTGCCTATTGAATTTGAATATAAAACATTGAGGACAATAGTAGAGTTGGGAATGGATTTAACAAAAGCATAAAAGGAAAGGTTACATTCTTTGAATGGGTTGGAGATAAGAATGGAAGCAGTCCATCATATAGAGGTGATACATTAGTAGTGAATGAAATGGAATGATCAGTACATAAAGGCAAAAGAGTTTACTGAAGGAGATTGGGCTCTGTTATATGACTCAAGGTATAAATATTTTAAGGGAAAATTATAGTCTTAGTGGTTGGGCCCTTATGAGATTAGCAAGGTTTACCCTAATGGAGAATTACAGTTGCATACCATTGATGCAACCCGGTTCTCACTTCTTGTTAATGGCCACATATTGAAGTTATACAAGAAACCAATGTAACATGATGAATTCATCTTTTCATTGATTCAACAATATGGTGCTCACAGTGAACCTAAAACAAAAATTGATTCACAGAGTCCTACATTAGTACTACGGGACATACCCAACACATTTGGTGATCCATAGGTTGAGCTACACAACTTGATCCCTAAAATAACCTAGGCATAATTTCTCATACTTTAAAACCACCTGCACACACAACACATTATTCATGAACACACTGCACACTTATAATGATGTTCATAATATCTTCCAAGGAACCTGTTATCAATGTTCACAAGGGCCCTGATGCTGAGGGGACTTGTAGCTTCACACTGTCAATGTTCAGAATGGGACCTAACACTATAGGTGCTTGTAGCCACAACTGATGACCGAGTGAATATTCAATGCATTTGGCACCCTAAATATTTGCAAGATTGCATCCATTCATTTCAAATATATTCACATCTCATATCCACCATTTCATGTAAAAACACGAGATAATTCTTTTATTGCCCGCTATCATTTCAACTACTTCAAGCTGTCAAATCGCTAGCTCATGCTTGGCGTTTCTGTCCCATCAACTCCACTCCCCATCCACTATTCATATCTGTCGATGCAAGAATACCAATATGGGTTGAATTACGCTTGATCCATGAAGAATCGAAGTATAACGAAGCCACCAATACTCAAATCTCAACAAGATCGATCAAACAAAATTAAAACTAAACATTTCATCAAAACCTAACATACTAAATTATGAAAGCTGTTAAAATATCTATTCTAATCCATTCACAATTTATCTTGTTGTGGAATTGGTGTCATTTTAATGTGGAACGACGACTCTTTCCCAATCCCATGATTTGTGAGCTTGTTTCAGTCGATTCTATGGAAGAGAATCGATGAAACCATGGTGTTTGATGTGTGAAAACCTAAATTATGCTAAAATGAATATGATGCAAGCTAAGTTACCATGATTTTTCTATAAATGATCTAATTATGCAATTTCTAAGATAATCTAAGCTAAAATTATGCTAAAAGATGAAAACCCTAATTTATTTACAAACTAAGATGGATGCATGGAAGTCATTAATGAAAGCTTGAAATTAATATGCAACTAAAATGAACTAAAACAAGATAAATAGTGAGTAAAAAGATGAGTGTGTATGTGAGTAAATTCAACAACATAAGTTTGCAATAAAAGATGGATCCATTTGTCTCCAAATAGTGATCTATTTATAGGAGAGCAAATGAGGAATGGATGGTTAAGATTAAAAAGCTTAATCTGTTCAAGATGAAGGGGATGAGAGGCATGGATCATGGATTCTCATCAATGAATGAGAATGCATGATGAAAGTTAATCAAGGGCTCACACTTGCCTTAAACAAACACACTTTTGACCTTGCCTGCCACATAGGTCAAAGGTAACTTGCCAAAGAGGCCAGAAGGGCCGCAGTTTGGGTCCGTGGCCAGCCAAGCAGCTGATTAGAGAAACATTCCTTAATATTCTTTTAGGTGAGGAAAAAGGCTTCTTTACAAACAAAACAATTCTTAATTGAAAAGGACAAAGAATATTCCATGAACACTCCCTTTGATTAGAGGAAAATTAGTTTAATTTCTAATTAAACAAGGTTTAATTTCTAATTAAACAAGGTTTAATTTATGCAATTTAGGAATTAGAAGAATTAAGAGATATTTATTAAATTGTACAGTCAAGAGATGGCAGGGTGAATGATATTTAATTAAATAAACTTGTGCTATTTAATTAAATAAGATGACTTAGGAGATCCAATTAAATATTTTGATTTATTTAATTTAAATGAGATGAAATGTTAGTAATGTAAAAAATACATGAATTTACCCAATTTAATTAATTAGGCCAAATGGAGGAAAATGACGCAATTAATTAATTAGCTAGGCTAATTGAATTAATTAAGTGAAAAGAGGATAGATAGAGAGGAAATGATGCTAATAATTTTAATTTAAGTGTATGACATCGATTAGGACATTTTTCATCATCGCCTACATTTTTTCCCTCTCTTGGAAGCTGCAGGTACCCACTGCTTCCGGCCAGCAAACAACGCCGACAAAACTATCATTAAATCACTTTTTATTTTTTTGATTTTTTAGATGCCCCTTCACTTGAAGGATAAAACTAACTCCCTGCCCCCTCAAGAAATTGGGCGAAAATTTTGAATTTTGGGTTGATTTCTCGATAAAGATTCAAAAGCTGCCCCAAGGGTCTAGAAAGGTTTCAAGATGCAAGAATAATGCAAAAAATGCAAAAAACAATGCAAAATTAGGTCCAGATTGGAAAAATTGGTGAAAATTATAATAAACTCCATTATTAAGGTTAAATTAGGGCAAAAATCCCTATTTTTGTAGCTTAAATAGGCCAAGAGGGGTCATTTTCAATTCATTTGTGCATTCACACTTAAGAAATTCTTGTGATTTGAGCTCTGACCCTTTGATGAAATGGCACGTTGTGAGCTTCCCCGACACATCTCTGATCAAGTTTGTGAGTTCTAGCAGCTTTTAGGGGCAAGACCACTAGTATGTGATTCAAAACTTGATTTGAAATTTGAAATTTTGATGCATTTATTATGCATTAGAATTTAGATTTTGGCGGTGTCATTATATAGTGATGCCCAAACTTAAATTGGCGACACCCAAATGATATATAGTGACACAATGTCTATGGCGATGCTTCTTCCAATTTGAAATTAGGGTTTCAAATTTTATATGGCAACATGAGTTTATTCAGCGACACACTTGCTGATTTAAACGTTAGGGTTAGGTCACGCCAAAGTCTAAATCATGACACCAGCTTGTCTGGCGACGCTCTTTTAAATTTGAAATGCATCGGGCATCGCTATTTGAATTTTGAATATAGCGACGCTATTATGATTTTTGAGCTGGAAATTCCAAATAACTTCAAATTGTGATGATTTCTTGACACCATGTGCTTCGTGGGTGCAAGAGGTCTTCCCACCATTGATGTCGAGGGAGTATAGATCAATAGTACTTGAGGGATTGGGTGATCTTTCAAAGTTGCACCAGGAGCACCTAGGAGGGATCATATTGTGGTATATTGCATACACACCAGTTGTTAGGACCCACTTGGCTATGATGACAGTGTTGTGCGAGAGATGGCATAGTGAAACCTCGTCCTTCCACCTTCCAATGGGGGAGGCGACAGTTACCTTGGATGATGTGTGATGGATATTGCAGTTGCCTATCCACGGTGAATGTGTGATTTATGACCCCAATGTCGGATTCGATGCTTATCTAGAGGTGATGGAGATGGACTAGATTACATTGGTCACATCACAGATTGATTTAGAGACATATAGAGTTCATGTGCCGACCTTCAGATTGATTGTTGCAACCATCATTTCAAGTTTGGTGGCTCCGGACAGACACAAATGATTGTTCAATCCTGGATGGGGTTTGGCATGGTAGCAGATGCTGTATAGGAGGACTCTTTTTGCATGGGGGCTCGTGATGCTGGCCTCCCTATACCATGATTTACATGACTTTGTTTACTACGATGAGAGATCCATCGGTGCAGGTGTTACTCTCCTTCACATCTGGGCATTGGAGCACATTGTCATTCTTCAGCCCATTATATAGATAGAAGATGTGGAGCTAGATGATCCCATCATATGGAGATATCAAGGTGCCATCACACTTAAGCACACTGGACAAATTGGGCTGCTGTACTGGAGATGGGTGATTGATGATATGATCATTTTCCACTGGTGCTCATGGATTCAGATGTTGGCATGGATTGATGATGTACAACAAATTTACTTTTCCAGAAAGACCCGTTACATGCAAGGTCGGGAGCATACCATGATTGAGTGATACCTTTTTGACAGGGTAGCTAGATAGTTTGATGATGTACATGACAGGCTCAATGATTCCTATAGGGCTATTTTTGCGAGATCAGCTAGAGAGGTTCCCACATGGGGACTGGCGATTCTAGCCCTAGAGGCCGTTGACAGCTTCCATTAATTGGTTTCCCAGCTTGGGCATATGATCAAGGTCATCCCATTGCACAGACCACTCTAGCTTATGATGCATGGTTCCTCCCTTTGAGGTGACTTACAAATCCAATAGGTGCTCCTCCTAGAGGGAGACCGTGAGGTAGAGGTGCCAGGGGCAGGGGACAGGGTGACCAAGATGGCCATGATGGACAAGTTCTAGGGGCTATTCTGGTTGTATAGTAGTAGCCCCCTTAGCAGCCTCTAGTAGTGTAGCAACAATCAGGGCCACCACCACCACCATTAGATGTGTAGGATGCTCAGATACAACAGATGTAGGCTTTGACAAGTGAGCGGGACCAGGCCTGCCAGTAGGTTTTGGCTTTGACTGCTGAGTGAGACTAGGCTTAGTAGTAGGTGATCGTGGTGACAACCGAGAGAGATGCGACATTGCATAGAGTACAAACTGTCACCAAAGATAGAGATCAGGAGGTGGCTAGGCAATAGTAGATTGAGGTTATGGTGGCAGCCACACATGGTCAGACCATGTCAGTGTAGTTATATAGAGAGGCTATCACAGAGGCTACGTACTATAGACAACACTATCACAGGGATGTTCTAGCGGCTCTTCATTAGCCTGATTTTTCACAACGCAGTGACACACATCCTTGTGCAGAGGATCAACCTGAGTGGCAGGATGGAGAGGGTAGCAGCCACCAGGGCTAGCTTTTTGATATACAAACACTTTTTTATTTTTCCCCATTCTTTATACTGATATACATTCATGGGCTCCTTTTTGATAGCCTCGTGGATATTGTAATTTTCATCAATGTACATACACTAATCCAGATTTTGCACCATGACACATTTATATATATATATATATATATGATACAGATACAGATGATTTATGTGATGATGTGTTCACTTTATTTCATGTATGGATGATGTATGGATGCTTATATATAATCATGTATGGATGCACTTTACTTTTATGCCTATGTGATATGTGATGATCATGATGGATGAAATGTTATATTCTTTTTCATTATCTTTTCACGATATGACATGGATGGATGATTATGATATGCAAATGTTATGGATGCAAATGATATGGATGCATTTCTTTTTGTATATTTTCCTTGCATGTTATGATGATTGATGAGTCCAATTTATGACTCAATTTTGATAGAATTTTATTTTCTATTTTCTATTATTGTCAAAGACTTTGATACTTGGATGCTGACCTTTTTATAATATTTCCTCAAAACCATAAACATTGGGCATAAGCTTATTTTTTGTGATCTTTAATGACATTGACATGCTATATGAACTATCTGTGTTGATTTTACATGTGGATTAATGAATGATACTTTAAGATAGTTATGGATATGCAATTTTTGTACATACTAATATTGTTATGCAGATATAATTAGCAGCCTACAAAATTGAAGATTCTGCTAGCCGGTCATTCACCATAATGGTCAACAAGGTGATCATTCAAAGGTCAATGGAGGGAAGACTCTCGACGGTCAGAGATTCCTCATTCAAATAAAAATTGTGACCACCTTGTAAATGGTCTTAATTTTCTGTTGAGTGAATATAGGCGTTACTGTTGTGCTAAATTTGCGTTAAGGAAAACATACCTGACCAGATTCCACACATGCATAACCACCTCTCCACTTTCTATGCTTTCCCTAAAGTGGCGTCCTCCTAATATATTGGAGTTGACCTCCTTGCTAGGTGATTAGTTAGTAGCCTTTCTTCCTATAAATAAGACTTAGACGCTCCTTCAAAAGAGGTTGCTTAATCTGATGATGTACTCACATTCTTAGTTTTTTTTAAATACATTTATGTTGCTCTATTGTACTTGTGTTTTCCAATGAATAAAATGAAGTTATAAGTTCGTGAATCTGAGTTTACATTTTTCTTAAGGAATAATCATCCAAGGGGGCCCACTTGATGAGCATTCCATCCTCTAGCTTAGTTGTTACTTTCTGTTAAGTAATTAGTTAAGAATATGGCACTGACTATTCCTGCAACCACTACAATTCCATTCTGTGATTGTTCCTGCAACCAAAGTAGACAAAGTAGTTTCCTATTTATTCGCTTAGATTTTCATTTGTCATGCATTTCAACTTAGTATAGTTGTTGGTTGATGCTCAACACTTATGTTATTTCTTTCCAAGCAATTTACTTTCAACATTGTGTCTTTCTTAGCTGTAGGATGAATGTGGCTACTTTGGATCCTTAGTGCACATACTATGCCGATCCATTTCAAGTTCATGTCCCTGGGTTGACAAGTTAAATGCACCTTCATGATGATTAAGATAGCTATTCAGGTTAGATGTCCAATCTCTGAATCACAACTATAAGGGCTTAGTTATTAGATCATTGTAGGAGGCCAACATTTTTGGCGCCATTGCCGGGGATGGTGTCAAACTAGGGAGCTCTTTGGAGTCATTGATATTTTCTC
>VDFB02079131.1:0-59849 GCA_007258455.2 Sequoia sempervirens | reverse complement strand
TTTGCTGCTTTTTCAGTCTAAATTCAAAATTTTCAAAAACAGACGATCTGGGTTGTCCTGCAACAAAATTCTGAGCAAAACCCATATCTCGGAAAAATTTAAAAAAATTTGTCCGTTGAAGGAAGAAAAATTAGCATTCTAAAAATAGTAAGTTGCTCAAAACTTGTCTAAACCTCGGCGAGTTTACAGTGGTTCTTCAAGTTTTTAGAAATGGAGTACACTCCCAATGATTTCAAGACCAAATCAGCTCTCTACCATGATTTCATCAAAACAGCTGAGACGGACTTGCATCACATCAAGCCGATGTTTGATCTACACGCTTTAGAGAGTGCAGGCAACACTACCATCAGAAACTTGGGACACTCTGGACTCCTCACAGCAATGTCTATTCCTATCTCAGTTTAGAGCCTCGAGTTTGTAATCGCTTGCATCAAGCATTACAATCCAGCTACAAGGGAGATTCAATCAGTTGATGGAAGATTGATATGCAGTTTGAAACCTGATATGATCGAGAAATGTTTCTCCATTCCCCCTTGGCCTGAAAGTGTCACTATCTCAAAGGGCGAATGTGAGAGGATGTGGGAAATGCACAAGGACAAATATAGCAAGAAGATTGCTCAAAGGTGGATGAAGGAGAAGCATAAGACTTTGCCTAAGAACATCGGGTGAGGCGAGTTCAAAGATGAGATTGCTATTATAATCACCTTGCTCAACAGGGTAACTGGATCAAAAGATGCTACCAAGTTTCCAGCCTTGGATGTTCTAGGCTATACCCCATATCATGAAGAAGACTGACTTCTATGATTGGGCCACCTTGATCAGTGACAACCTCCATTAGCAAATAACAAAATATTTCCAGATTCATGAGTTCCATATGGTTTCTTACCTAGTCTACCTAGTGGCCTAGCAAGGTCAATTCAGAGGGTTGAACACCGAGGGATCGTTGAGCAAACAACATATTTACAACTATTACCCTCAGTTGGAATTCACGAAGTCTCTGCATCACTACAAGAGGGTGTATGAGACCGCAGATAATGAATTGCACCGCCCAGATCTCTTCAACTACCGTAAGTAGCCGGAGCGGCGAGGGGCAGATTGGTTCATACAATTTCCTACGTTCACCTATCTCAGAGTCTATGGCTATTTTGGTGCCCCACTCATGCTACCAAGGTACCCATCAGACGAAGTTGTCTTCATGCAGTTCTTAAGGCAGGTACATGATGTTCACGCATTCTTGAGGAATAGAAAGAAACCCGCCCTCAATTTTCCATTGGGACTGGGAATCTATACATGCGGGACAGTAGCAGATGCTAAAGCAATGGGAGATGAGTTAGACAAACTTGGTCTCAAGCTGCTATAGCTGCATTGCATCTATCAGAGTGATCCTCATGGCGTCTACGTTGCTCAACTTGAGAGAAACTATGATCACATATCCGCCCTTGAAGATTTTTGGGCCAATTGTACAGATGAGTTCAAGGTGTGGAGGCGTAGTTACAGTAGGCTCACTCTTCACCAAATGAAAGACTGCCTATCAAAGGATATCGAAGGATTGTCAGATGATGATGAGGATGTGTTACTCCCAATGTATGCCCGGAAGAGAGTTGAAGATCAGCCCCTTCCTCAAGTCAACTAGGCTAATAAGGAATCCCTTTCAGTCGAAGAAAGGACAAGGCAAGTCCTCGAACATAGCAAGGTCTTCCTAGTTCTCAAAAGGAAGAAGTCCATACCAACAGCAGAGCCACCAAGGGTACAGTCATCACTTCCCTCCTCTTCCAGAGCACAATCAAAAGGGAAAGGCATAAGTCAGTCTCAAGATGGTGTGAAGGGCAGCAGGTCAACCAAAAATGTAAGAAGGAGCTAGACTTCTCAGGTATAGTCATACAGGAGCCATCAACGGTTGAAGCAAAAGCTCCTCCATAAGAGCCTATACCTCAGAAGGAGACAGAAGAAGCGCTTGTAGCACACGATTCTATACCACTAACAGGGTCTTCACCAATCCATATTGACCTAGATATTGAAGATGATGAAGAAATTGCAATTGTACCTCCCAAGGAAGTTAGTAAAGACGCTACCATGTCTTGGCTTGAGAGCTCCTTGGGAAGGGAAAGAAGAAGACCTTCATATCAAGTGAATTTTGATGACCTTGATAACATATATCAAGAAGCTCCTAAGAAGAAAGCAAAGAAGAAAGTTCACTTTGATAGGAATCCTAATGGTGAGGTGATCATGGAGACTGCCTTACCTCCTGAACATAAGAACAGGGATGAGGTGAATATGGATGACTTCGTGATGGTTAAGGCTAACCTTGGTAAAAACACCAGACATGCAGATGTCAGTCTATTCAGAGTTGTGTCTGAAAGCCTTCAAGAAAGAGTGCTCAAGGATGAAGAAGACAAAGCAGCCCTCAAGGCTGAAATACAGCAGCTCAGGCTTTATATTTCAAACCTCGTCCATGGTTCATCACAGGTGACCCAGTTGCTGCCCCAGGTTTTAGAGACACCAGTTGATCATCATCAGTTGAGACAGCTAGTTATTTGTGGAAAGGAAACTCAAGAGTGGATCAAGAGTTTCATTGTCAAAGGAAAGGAGATCTTGGCACGGATGTTTCAATTGAGAGAAAATGCTCATGAGCTACGTCAAGGTATCCAAGGGTTTGAACAAGCAGTGGATGAGATGAAACCAAGGCATGAAATCATCGTTGTTGATTTAGATATAGCCTATGGTTCAACGGCCTCAAAAGAACACAAGAGGCAAATCCTTGCTTGGAGAGAGCGTCATGTCTTCAAGGTTAAAACTTACGAGAGGATATCCAAGGAGTTTATTGCCTACAAACAAAGGGTGATCAAAGCTCTTATTTTCATCAATGAGTGTCACAAAGATTCCTTCTCGGTACAATCTTGAAGATGGTTCTTACGTCGGGCTAGATGAAGTGCAAACTCAATTTTAGAGTGTTGTTCGCAACTGTGATAGCAGCAATACAGTTGGTGGCAGAATGAATCACCTTGCCATGATGTCAGCAAGATTTGAAAAAGTGGCCAATGAGGTCGAAGATTTCCTGAGATCAATTGCAAATGGAGAAGATATCTTGGAAAAACGCAACTTTGCTATTGATGGGATAGATGAGCCGAACCGGGACATAGTTTCCTGCTTTTTAGGATGTGATTGAGATTTTAAATGGCTTTCATCTAGAAGCTTTCTTTCCGCTTTTTTTCTATTCTTGGAGCAATTCTTATCCATTCTTTGAAGAAGAGAAAGAAGATAAATATAATAGTTGGCGCTTTCCCCGCTTTAGGTGTTAGATGTTATCTTCTTTCTAGATTTAGGAATAAAGTTTGCTTGTTGAGCAAGCCCTAGATTGTAAAAGCAAGGAGATTTTAGGGTTCCCTACCTCTCTGCCTTATAAATAAGAGCCTTTGCTCATTAGTTTTCTTTAACCATGCTAGTGATAACAAAACGCTGAGCCTATTGTGCCTTCTATTTGTTATTCAAGTGTTGTTCAATTGTTTTATGATAGCGAATTGTTGAGTCTCTTTTAGCCAACAAGTAGTTATTGTAATTGTTGTTTCTATTTGTGTAAGAACAAGTTTTGCAAGCCTCTTTAGCTGCAAGCTCTTGTTCCAGGCAGTGTTTAGTAATTTTTGTTCCAGAAGTTTGAGAAATAAAATCATGAGCCTCCTTTGCCTTGGTATAACGTCTCAGATTTCCGTTACTTGTGTTATGCTTTTGCGATCTTAATTTCAGCTTACATTGAAGTGTATAGATGTATGTTGAGAAAGAGTTATCTTAAGCCTTTGTCGGAGAATCAACCTTGTTCATTTCTAATTTCTCTTGCTCTACGTATTACTTGAGAAGTTAGAAATGTCTTTAGCTTAAGTTAGTCGTAGTTGAAGTTCTTAATTAGAAAATCTCAGCTGCGGCGTTTGTGTTTTATAAACCTTGTGCTCTAGCTAATCAAAAAGATAGGCAACTTAGTTTTTAGTTTACTTTCTTTCAACACCATCAGCAAGAAGGAGCTTCCCCTCCAAATTTGAAGAGTAGTTTTACTGTGCATAGCTGTCCGTTTCAAATACGCATTCCAGAGGTGCGAATTTAAATGCCAACAATAGTCATCTCTTATACATAGGTAGATGAGTTAAAAGGATGGAAAAATAACCCTAGCTAAGAAGGCCAAGCTATCTAGATTGTTCATGGAGGGAAAAGTAAGAAATAAGGAAATGTTAATAAAGGTTACACAATCTAGTATGACATTGCTTATCCAAACCATGGATATTGGGACTTGTTGGGAAAATGTGTCTCAACCTTGCAATTACATAAGGTATTGTTGATTTGTCAATGCGGGGGTGTGCAAGGGGTGGGGGGTGCCCCCCCACAAGGGGTTTGGAGGGATCATCCCCTCAGTGGAGGCTCGAAGGCAGTGCCCCGAAAGGAAAATTTTATTTATATTTTATTATTGTAAATTTGGATCATTCATCATTAGGTCCCATATCTGATGGTCGACATTTTTTCAACTTGACTTGCCCTAGAAGGAAACCCTATTTTATGAGGGCATTGTATTGCGACTATGTATTGTGATGTATTCTGAGAGTCTGATAGTGGTCGTGTTGCCTCTAGATCTCTAGTTGGTGATACTCCTGTGAGAAGCTTGCTCTGCAAGTATACTGTAATCTTTGTAATTTCTAAATAATATATATTGGGCGGCTTTTGGAGTGTGGAGTTTTTCTTTCGAAAGGGTTTTCCCCACGTAAATTATTGTGTTGTGGTATGCATGATATTTATGTTTATTTTTCTTTAAGTTTTTGTAATTGATAAAGATTTGTAAAGTTTTGCATTATCCTCCTCTTAAGATTAGTGTAGGAAGTTGTTCTGCTACCTTAGCTTTCTTACAAGACTCAAAGGGGAGAGGGTTCTACCAAAGGAAAAAGAGGGGCTATTGGTATTGTAGGGATGTTCAATATGCAATTATGGGAAGTGGCTGATTCTTCAATTGCCAATTTTTTGTTTGTCATGCCATCTCATTTCATGTGGCACATTCACCCTATTTCAAACAAATGTTGAAAAATACAAATATTGTTGGTCCCTTATATGCCTCCCTTGGAGAATATAAACTACATACTAGACTCCTTGATAGAGAGTATTCTAAGGTGAGTGTGGTGATGGAGGACATGAGGCTAACTTGGTTGAGAATAAGCTACTTTATTATCATGGATAGGTGGACGAATATTAAACCATGACAACTCATCAATATCATAGTCATGTGTGCAAGTGACTTATTTTCTTAGACCTATTGATTGGTCATGGAAGTAGAAGGATCCACACTTCTAATTTCAAATTTTGAAGGACACCATATGTAAAGAAGGTTGGGACCTCAAATGTTATACAAGTGGTCACCTCTTTCAACACGTGTGTAAATTAGCTAGCATGGTGATGGAGGGTGCTTACAAGAACATTTTTGGGACCCTATGTTATGTTTATGTATTACATGATACATTGAAAGAATAGGGAAGATAGATTGGGTGAATAGAGTGGTGCTAGAAGCAAAAGACATACATATGTTCATTTACAACCACCACATCTCACTTGCTCTCTTTAGGATTTTTTCAAGTAAAAAAATCCTAAAACATATGGAAACTAGATATGTTGGCTACTTTATTTTGTTAGAGAAGATGTTTGAGGTGTAAGAGCCTCTATAGTTAATGATAATTAATATAGAGTGGGGCGGACAACCAAATGTGAACACAACTAAAAGAAGTATGAAGCAAAAGATCCTTGATGATGATTAGTGGTTCATAGTCAGATAATAAATTTATGATTTTATTATTAAATTATTCTTATTAATTTATGTAACTTGTAAATTATTTGTATTCTATTTGAGTGTTTTTATTGATTTTTTTTGTAGATATGTTTGTTCTATCTCCCTTGTGTATCTCATTATATATACTTATCTATAGACTTTCTTCTAGTGTTTGAGAGATTTACCAAACATTTGACATCATGCTTAGGCAAATAAGACAAGAAAATTCATAGCAAGGATCCTAATTTTGGATTATATGAAGTGCATATCAAACCCATTGTGACATGGTGATGGAACACTATGAACATCCAACTTCATATGGTAGTCTATGCTCTAAACCCCAAATGATATGCATTAAGGCCTAAGAGAGGGCCTCCTAATGATGAAGAGGTGAAGGGTTCAAGAAGGCCCTCCAAAAGATGTATAGTAATGAGGAGGCAACTTTACTTCAAATGCAGAGGCTAGTCTTTGTCAATCTTTAAGTTCCAACATCAAACAAACTAGAGGAAAGGATAGATAGGGCTACATTAGCTCAAACCAACCCTATTGGATGGTGGAAATGGCATAGCAAGTATGCACCAAAGTCGAGGATGATTGTGATTAACCTTATTTCATAGGTTATCAATTCCTTTGTTGTGGAGAGGAATTGATCCATATACATCAGTCATTTAGTTAGTCAAGAGGAATGAACTTGCCTCTTGATGAGTAGAGAAGCTAGTGGTTTTACATAATCTCTTTTAAATCCCAAGTATTGACAAACTCTAGTTGCATGATGGGATGTTGATCTTGAACATGCCACATATATTGATGAGGAGGAGGCACATGAGAGATTAGTTGGGGTTCCATTGGATGGGGTAGTCCCTCATATTGGTGGTGACTTAAATTCAAACTGATTTTGATTTAAGTGAAGATGAGGTAGATCCATAACAACTATAAGTGCCTTAAATTACACAAGCCGACACGACAAACCAAAGATGATTTGGCAGTCTAGATCATGACCCACATGACATGAATTACATATCCTCACAACATGTTATTACTTGATGATAGTTCCCTCATCCTTCCTAGCCTTTTATCCATTTTGTTCAACCTCTAAATTGAGTTCCAAGTACTTGCGTAACACCAATAACCTTTTGCAAACTTTCAACTTAAGAGTTTCGTAGGAGACTTTATGATTGCTTAGGTGACCTATTTTAAGTTGTAGGGTTGCCCAAGTGACCCGCCATGACAAAAGGGATAACCTAGACCCTTGAAAGGGGCAACTCCATCATTTTTGGAAGATGCACAATTACTTCAATTTTATTCATTTATCCACCATTTTGCTCATGATTGAGAGTTCTTTCTAGTCTTGACTAAGCCATCTCTTCCTCTAGCTGATTTTCCTCTCCCTTTGATTCTCAATCAACTATTCAATCATCAACCCATTAGCTCTCCAGTCTTCTCTCAATCATTTCCCCATGATTGAGAAGCTTCAAACCTATAAATACTCCCCTTGTATTTGACACCTAAGAGGTTGATTTTTTTGTATTTTGTCGAGATCCTTGTAATAGCTTTGCATTTCATATTCCCTTGATTCCAACACAAGGATAGTGAGTCACCTATAGAGAATTGAGCCTTTTACATTAAGGCCTCTACCTACAACATTCTTATACTCAATACAAGACATCCAGAGCCTTTTTCTTTTATGCATTGAAGCTTCAAAGCTTCCCATATCTTCCAAGTAATCTCCAATTCCAAGATCCTAAGTTTCCCTATCCCCATTGTCATCAAGAAGAGGCTTCGATTGTTGCAAAGGAGGATTCAAAAGAAGTTGAGCTCTTTAAAGCCATGGGCCACCAACAACAACGCCAAAAATCTTATGTGAAGCTTTTTTATCTTACAAGTTCTTTATTTGTTTAAAAAAATATTTTAACTAGTTATTAGAAAATTCAAACTTACCTGACAATAATAACTTTGTGTTGACATTTCTTGGTTAAAATATGAATCTTTATTTGATTAGAATAGACTGTAAACATGTTTTTCTTAGATAAAGTATATTGGCTTTGTTAAGTTTCTTGCAAAATCCCTTCATTCCAACACAAGGCCTTCATTTAATCGTGTTTTTCAATTCAAGACTCAAAAATAAGAGATCTCAACACTCACCAAAATTTAAAAAATCTTAAAATTATATTAGATCATTTTAATTCACTTCAAAAATTGCAAATAGAATAGTTTATTTTCAAGAAAAGATGGAATAGTTTTTTTTGGCATACATTTGACTTCATTAAAAAATTTAAGAATATAAACCAAAATAAAGAGAAGAAAAGCCTTCGATAATTCCATGATGCATCCAACAAACTCAAAACAAATGGAAATGAACTTGCCTCTCTTTATCCAGCTTTTCTTCCTCACTCAATTTTTATGCTTGATGTGTTATGGAGTAAGGGGAAAGTGGACTAAAGCAATTCGAAACGAGATCAAGGAGAATCTACCTATTTAGGAGACTCCCACTAAAGAACAAGTCAATGAGCAAACACAAATCTTACAGGAAATAGAGCAAAACAAAATTAGAACAAACATAACACAAATCTTTCGGATTCAAGGACAACTTACAAACAACACTCTTGCAAATGCTAGAGAGCCATTAAATGTCATTTGTGAGATAGAAAATGCAAACCTTAACATGTTGCGAGAGTTGACTGCACAACTTTGTCAGATCAACATCAAAAACAATAACCAAACCATCCACCATCATCCCATTCAAATCCATCAAGAAAATACAGCAAACCACAACAAAACTCCACTACCATAAGAAGTAGAACAACTCCTAATCAATTGGATTTTGCCACAAGAGCAAGAGTGACTTGGTGTTTGCCTCTTAGCAAGGATCGTGTGTGTGTAGCCTAGAGTTTGACTCGTTCATGTGGTGCTTGAGTCAATTTTGACCATTGCAACAACAAATCTAGTTGTTTACATTTTATCATTCGGTAATTGTAACCTTTCAGCCATTGATAACAAAAACTCAAATAATTTAAACATTGAAATGTTGTTAATTTGTGTGTCAATTCAGTGAATTCTCAATTGAGCTTCTAACGTTTCAAAATATGTATATATATAATTAAATGTGATAAATGCCTCATCAATATTATCAAATGAATATCTGAAATTTTGTATATTTTTAAATTGTCCCTTTGTTTAAACTGCCATCCCTTAAAAAATGGCTTCTTGTCCCAGCCCTCCCAGAGCTGCCACCCTATACCAACTTCCCCTCCTCTACCCTCTTGTCCTTGCCCTAGAAATTTGGCAGAACATAGCTTAACAAGCTTGGGAAACAATTTTTTTGTCTTTATTGCTATTGTGAAGACTACACTTCTCATATGGAGTAGCAACAATCTGCTGAATTATATTATTCCATTTGTATCTCGTGTGATTTGTGTCCATTCTCGCATCATCTACTTGTTAGCTATTTCAAAGGCAACATAAGAAAAGGAAAACAAGGAAAATTAGTTCAAGCTTGAATGCAGCCTTTCTGAAACATGTTATTCCAATTGGATATATCATGCTAACATAAACTGTTGCATTGGTTTAATCAATTCCCCACGATGAGGGAAACTGTTTTTTGCAATATAACTGGAATCAGTTAAATATGCATGGCATTGGTCTTGTTTGGTTGGTGTAATTCAGGTAGTTAAAATAAATCAGAATGAGTTCAGGTTTTATTATACAGTCGTGTAATATCATTTTGTCTAGTGTTTAGATCATTAGAACGTTATATCAGCTGAATTTTGACAACGGTCTATTTGGAGAGGGTTTATGCACCATATATCAAGAGAATAGCCTTAGAACTACTAAAAAAATTATATCTCGTTGTTTGCATGCAAAGGGTTGTTGATAGTGAAAACTATATACCTTCCACAAGAAAAATATCTGGATCATAACTTTGACGACAATGTTTGATACTGATTTGCTATCAGGGCATGTTCTACTAGCATTTGTTGTATTTATGCATGATCATATTAATGTCTTTGCTAAATTTGTAGACAATTTTGAAAATCCAGTGTTGTATCTTGTGTTACATATAATAACTTGGTTAGTATCTAGATTCTATCTATTTATCTTAATATCTATGTTTACTGTTTTTCCCCTTGCATTGCACAAGATTTTGAGTTCTTCATGAGCTGGTGATTTATATCATCGTTTGTTTCTGAAAGGAGACATTCTATTATTAATTCTATGTTACTGTATGTATTTCAGGCTTGTTTAAGCTAGTGAGGTAAGTGAACAGTATTCAGCATAGACCATGTGCAAGCAAATAGTTCCAGATATTTTGTTGGGGTAGCAATCAAGAAAACTATTTGCCTGTCTAAGGCTGATGTGAAGCAGAGAGTTTGAGTTTTAATTGTATGAGAAGACTGTTTACTGAGCAAGTCGCACAATGTATGTTATTGGAATAAATATTGTTCAGGCTGCAATGGACACAGCAAAATGCACAAAGCAGACAGATTTTATGCGGGTCCCATTCATGTTTTTCTGATAAAGGTGGAATTAATATTAATTTTAGCAGAGAACACCTTGAACTAAGGCATGCTTTAAATTTCTCTCTTATGGGTAGGTTTACTCTCAAAGGAATGGCTTGATGGTCATATCTGCAGGGATATCAAAAGGCAATTACCATAGACCACCTGCTGTAAAAGAACACAGTGAAAGTGCTACTGAGAACATCTTGCTATTCTTTTTTCAGACAGATTTAACAACCCAGATTCAGGTAACTGCTATCATTCATGTACAGCAACAATATCAATATTACTTCATCAGTTTGTTCTGGGATGCAAGTTTCCTATATTTTTTAGCCCTCGTTGATTTATTAATCATTATACTTTTGTGTGTCTTTATATAGCTAATCAAAGTGTGTTTGCAGGATTCACAGTTTTCGTAACTTAGTAGGGTGTATGTGAATATTTGTTTCGTCAACACTGAATTTCTACAGTTGTATCAATGATTTGAATGACATTGGTTTAATAAAGAAATTTATGTAAAGTTCTAGAATAACACTGTATATTTTATTTGTTTTTTCATGCTGATGTTCCAGACTGGCCAATCAGGTTATAGCTGCATCTTCTCCATAAATCTTTGTTATATTATGGTTTGGCTGCTCCATCTGAGGATATTGCTATGTATGTGAAATTCAAGTTACTATGATATAGCATACTGATTGTAGGTGTTTCATGATGTCAGTGCACTTTAAACTGGACCAATATGAGATAGCTCAGCAAATACATAACAAGCTTGCAGAGGTATACCTTCTTCAATTAAATGATAAACTTATGGGATTTTAATTGAGTTTCTACTTTCGAACAATGCTGGTACGTGTTACCAGTTATTCTGAAAGAATTGTATTGATTTGTTTTTGCGTTGCTTGAGGCATTTGCAGGTTGAGCAAGAACTGTCTAGACAGAGGGATTCAATGGTGGGATCTGCAGCATCCAAGGATGAAGCTCAAAACAAAGCCATAACAATTTTACATCTGTGGTGGGGATTATTTGCAACTCTAGATTACCTCTAGTCTATAACTAATCAGTTCACAGCTGATATGCCCTTTGTTTTAACTTTAAGGCACGTATGCCAGAAGAAGAAAAAAATGGACACACAACTCACATAGTAATTGACATTGCCTACTTGCAGAAAATCCAATCCACTTTGGGTAGACCCCAAGTTAGCAATCTAGGAAAACCACATGCATTGATTAGACACTTTGAAGGAATGAAAGTTGTATTTTATATTCTTGGTCCAGCATTAAAGTTATATACTCAACATTCTTACATGCTATTTTCATTAATAGCAAGGGTAATGACGATTTCAACAGAAAAACATGTAAAGTGCCAATGTATATAGCAAAGCACAGAAGAGTGGCAATTACCCATGAAGAAGAGCTTAAGTATTGAACTCTATAATTGTAGATCATTTATGAGTACTTCAACCTGTAAATAGCCACATCTCATCAGCCTAAGTATATTGTTACATCTTGAACTTTATCAGCTATTGTCTTTGTTCAGTAAAAAGTAGTTCCAGTTCTTCCTATTTGTCTTTTATTGTGATAAATAACACAGGCACATAATCGAACAAACTCTCTTCACAGGCATAAGAAAGAACAATGTGGTAGCGTCAAGAGAAAATACAAGAATAAAACAACACCAATAAATTGTGAAACTCAAATGGATTGATTTAAAAGGTAGTAGGCATTGCCCCTGTTTATTCATCTTTCAACAAAGTTACATTAGGGTAGGCTGACACGTTAAGGCTCTAACACCAATTCATATAAGTGCAAGTTACACATGCATGCTACACATAATCCAATGGTATATCACAAGTATCAGTCGATCCATTAAGATTCTAATGCCAATACATATAAGTTCAAGCTACATATAACCTATAATCCAATGGTATATCACAGGTATCAGTAACTAAAAGCTACCCAACAAGATGGCTTCTGCACTCTAACATCCCCTTTAACACACAATTTGGAGGGCCAATGGAAGGCAACCATAGTAAATAAGACGACGCTCGCACTGGCGAGGGCGACTTCGACGCGGACTCGGGCGCTCGGACGGACGCTGGCGCAGACGCGCAAAATTAAAAAGTTGAAAAAACCCTAGAAATTTAGAGATTTTTAAGGATTTAAAACTTGTTTCAAGCACCCTTTATTGAATACAACACAAATAAAAGCAAATTTGATCACATGCATAAGTATACAACGATTACATAAGTATAAGGTACACATTGTAGTTGCGTTGCTGAAGGAAATAACATACTTAGATATATAAAATTAGTCAAATGTATACAAAACTCATGGAATATGAAATCCATGACATCAAATGTTCCATACAAATATGAAATATGAAATATGACATCAAATCAAAATGTTCTATGACTCTGCATCCTTCCTACGAAGGCGTCTAAAGGGCCTGGATGATGTTGCAGCTGCAGCCATAGTCTATGCCTGTGTCTGAGTCCCCATACCACTCTCACCACCAGTAGCTATGTCTCCTCGTGCTCTAGCCTCCTCCTCAGCCATGGCTACAACCTCGGCCTCTCTCTCTGCCTGGTCCACCCAATCAAGGTCCTCATCACTAAAGACTGCATCTGTAGCCTCAGTGGTCCACTCAGACTGTGGATCAACCTCGTCTAGATTGATCGGGGTTTTGTCATGGTCAAAAAGCTTCCTGTATCTGAGCCGAAGATTGTAATGAACATATACCAAGTCGTTCATCCTCTCCACTGTCAATCTATTGCGCTTCTTGGAGTGTATGTGCTCAAACATACTCCAATTGCGCTCACAACCAGATGAACTGCATGGCTGGCTCAATATACGAATGGCAATATTTTGCAGGTTCGGTGTATCAGAACCAAACATATTCCACTAGCTATCTGAGATGAGAAAAAGAAACAAAATCAATCTCATTTCAAGTTTCAAGTTCAAGTTCAACATTTAATAATAAATTATAATATAAAGAGATGAAAATTATGCCCTTAAATATATTTTTACCTGGTAGTAATGTTGTCCTATTATCTTTGCACATTTGACGTGCAAAGAAGTCTCCATGTGCCTTAGTGAAGGCATCTATCTCCTGCACCACCTGTGTAGTAACAGCAGGCAACATCCGCTCCAATGTCGTGTAGAGCCCACTAAGAATTCTCTATCTGCACGGAGATCGCGCGGAATTGGAAGGTCGGATTCAGGAAACATGCGGCTGCATGGATGGGCCTATGAAGTTGGTTTTGCCATCTCCTATCAATGATATCCCAAATGGGACGATACTTCTCCTCAACTCCACCATAGACTGATCTAATGGCCTCTTTGGCCCTATCCATGCCCTCATATATGTAGCCCATTGCGGGCTTCTCCCCATCTGCAACTCGTAGGAGAACTAGCAAGGGCTCAATAAACTGCAAAGTGCAAACATGTTGCACAAATAAGTGTGAATGAAAATAAACAAATAAAAGTAAGATATGATTAAAAATTAGAACATAATAAAGAATTAAATTTTACCTTCACAATCTCGTCCATTGGTGTCCAAAAACCTTGCTCATCAAAAATGCAATCAGCCACAGCAATCCCTGCAGTGCTTGTAGAAAAGGATGAGGAAGACCACTCCTCACTAGTAAACATGCGCCTTAAAGCTGCCCTTGACCGAATCAAGGATTGCATCATGATAAAATTTGTTGCAAACCTGGTGATGCCAGGACGAGACAACTCCCTCAACCCCGTGTATTGCCTCATAAGGTTAAGCACCCATGTGTGGTTGTATACAAATTTGCAAACGTTTTTTGCTGCTTCCACACATGTTTTGATCCATGGGAGCTTCCCAAGATCCTCCAACATGAGGTCAATGCAATGGGCGGCACATGGAGTCCAAAATATAGTAGGGTGCCTCTCCATCAATAATCTACCAGCAGCAACATAATTTGCTGCATTGTCTGTCACCACTTGCACTACATTTTCTTCCCCCACATCAGCTATCACGTCCTCTATAGCCTCACATAGGTATGTGGCATTTTTGAATTGGCCAGAAGCATCAATGGACTTAATGAAGACGGTGTCACCTGAAAAAAAAAGCAAAACCAATTATTCAATAAATTAAAAAACATAAATCAGCCATATTAAATTATGTGATTCACTAAATAAAATTCAAATTCCAATGCATTGAAGGAAGAACAATTACCTCCGGAGGAAACTAGGAAATTAAGCAACGTCCTATTTCTCCTATCAGTCCAACCATCAGTCATGATGGTGCAACCAATCATGCTCCACTGCTTGCGTTGCTCCTGTAATTGTGCTTTCACATCTGCCACCTTTTGAGTCAAAAGTGGGCCCTTTAATTCATCTTCACTAGGGGCTTTGAACCCCGCCCCACATATAGTTATCGCATCAACCATGTTTTGCCAGAAAGGTGACCTATAACATGTCATACATAAATTGATAAGTTACATAAGTATTGTAAAATTTGAATTCGATAATGAGATAATGAGATACATCTAGATTCTAAAATTTAAATATAAATTTTAAAACAATTAAACAAAAAAAATTACCTGGCTACATGGAAGGGAATGGTGCAGTAGTACCAAAAGTCTGCAATTGCCTTTTTGGCTGCATCATGTGCGTCCTTGTTCCAACCCATGCTCTCAAGCGACGGTTGGGAACCAGGGGTAGTGCGTGGTACAAAATATGAGTCCACCCTAGATTTACGAACTCTAGGGCCAATGCTAACACTGCCACTACCACTAGCAGTAGCAGCGCCACCAGCACTAGGAGTACGCATAGGCATTGCTGATGCAGAAACAGAAGCACTACCAGAAGCACTAGCACTAAGACGGTATGGAGGCATGGAAGAAGCATCTCCAACAGCACCAAGTCCCTGTCCAACTCCAACACTCAACAACTCCTGCTTCTGTTTCTTTTTCAATTCTTTTTGCATTTCAAAAGTTTCTAATTGCACCTGTACTTCACGAACAACCTCAGGAGGTGCTACAGGGCAACCCACTGCATCATGGGCGGGTATGCGTGCAAGATGATATTTTAATCGATTTATGCCTCCATGATATATTGTTTTGCAATAGAAACATTTGGCGTCTCCTTTTTTCATTCCGGGAAAGATTTCAGCATGTTTCCAAGCAGGGTCTTTTCTGACTGGGGTATGAGACATTGTGAAAATAATAATATGGTATGATTTGCAAATGAATGTGGCTGCACAAAATAGGGTTTCTAAAATTATTTAAGTTGCAAGTAGGGTTTGTAAAAAAAATATGCAAACTCAAAAGAATAGTGAATTTTACAAATTACAATGAAATATTTGTTAAAAAAACACAAAAAAACTCAATTAAAATCGAACTTACCTCTTAGATTTAGCTTGGAATGCAATAGAAACTCCTCCAAATCACTGGTAATGAGCTTTCAATGCACCTCCTTGCTGGTATGAAGCTCCCCAAATGATATATGCTCTTGGATTTTTCTTCAACAAGTTGCTGGTTGCCCTCTCTTCTCCTCCTATTTTTCTTCACAACTCTCTCTTCTTCTCCTATTTTGCCAAATGAATGAAATGAGTGCCCTTTTAGGGCGAAATAGAAGATATAATTAAAAAAACAGTTTAAAAAAATTTAAGAGTTGTTTTTTTGGTCAGGGCTGCCGTTGCTGCCCCAGCCGATTCTCACAGCACCGCCCGCGTCCGGGCGAAGTCCGGTAGGGCAGCACCAAGATCCATGCTTGAGCGCCGGCCGGTAGGACTCGCCAGATCCCGCCCGGGCGAAGTCGGTACTATGAAGGCAACATTAGCAAGACAAACTCTCTAGAAGAAGAGAGGCTTTTAATACCTCCCAAGTGACAGCTTTCAATAGGCTGAACAATTTGAAAATTGTGTGAACTTCACCTCAACAAGGGGTTTTGGACGATGTTTCAATCTCATAATCAGTCCTCACAAATATGAAATCTAGCATGCCCTCGAAAATGCATTTCCTTCTCTAGTGTTGAGGAACATCAATATGCTTTGTCTTTGCATGATCAACTGAATCACGAGAATTCTCATAGCACTTTGATTGTTGCCGTAGAGAATAGTTGTCTGCTGTTGTGGAAAACAAGCTTCCAATAGAAATTTCTGAATCCATGTCGCTCATTCTATGATAGATGCTCCTCTATATTCTACCTCAGTGGTAGAAAATGCATGTTCCCTCTGCTTCTTGCAAGACAATAAAAAAGGATCAGAACCAAGATGAAACACATATCTAGAAGTAGACTTCCTCTCATCCAAATCTATTGCCCAATCCACCATAGTATATCCTACTACATGCATATCACCTTCTCCATAGTACATAATATACAGCCAAGCAGTACCCTTAATATATCTCAATATTCTATGAGAAGCTTCCTAATGACTCTGCTTAGGCTCCAAGACAAACCTGTAGATGAGATCAACTGCAAAGGAAAGATTTGGCCGAGGATGAGTCAAGTACAATAGGCTGTCTATAAGTTGTCGATACAAATTGGCATCAACCTGTGGTGTAGAACATTGTGTAGTCATTTTAACTCCAGACCCATATAGAGCCAGGTTTGCACTTTTCTATGTTGAATTTTTTCAGCAGATTAAGTGCATACTTAGGCTGAAACAGGAAGATCCCCTCATCCAGCTGCTGAAACCAAATACCAAGGAATTGATGATGTAAACCGAGATTTCTCACCTCAAATGTCTTCTTTAATTCACTCCTCAGATTGTGGATCAAATAAGTATCCTCACTTATAATAAGTAATGGAGCACAATAATCAAAAGTGACCATCTACATTTTTCACATAGACATTGTGATCTTCCTCGCATTGTTTAAAGACAAATGATTGAAAGAACCTGTCAATCTTCTCATACCAAACTCCAGGAGCCCGCATCAACCCATATAGTGCCTTCTGAAGTTTGCACGCTAGCTTGGAATCACCATGCTGATCAAACTCCTGTGCTTGTCCCACATAGATCTCCTCCTGAAGATCTCTATTGAGAAGTGCACTCTTCACATCCATCTTATGCACCTCACAGCCAAATTTGGTTGAAAGAGAAAGAATTGTATACACAGAATTTCTCTTGACAACTGAAACATATGTCTCCCAATACTCAATAACCTCCAAAGAATATCCTTCTGCCACAAGTTGAACCTTGTACCTATGAATGGATTCATTGGAAGTGAACTCAGTCTTATAGATCCACTTACACTTCACAATGTTCTGGCCCTTCAGATAAGGCACAAATTCCCAAGTGTGATTCTTCATCAAGGAATTCTACTCTTCTGCAATAGCCTTCTCCCATTCATTCTTGTCATTGGCTTTCACATAGGACTGTGGATCATAAATGTCCATCATCCTAGTCATGATAGCATAATTGATCTGTTGTTTTCCATATAAATCTTCTGATTTTCATGTTTCCCTTTGCATCTTCAAGCGTAACACTGGCCAACTTAGGGTGACTAGCATTCCCTCTAGACACAAGTTTAGCATTTCCAATCAACACTATCTGATGTGTTGTCCTTTGAAGCCTCAACTGACAACTCACCTAAAACAACCTCAACATCTCCTAAAATATCCTAAAAAATCACACTTGAAGGACCCTTCAAACTGGAACTAGGTGTATCATCCTCAACTCCATCAAGAATCTGCATAGGAGTATCAATGCACTTTAAGTGTATGCACAATTTGAATCAGGACATCACTTCGAGCATCATTGAAGCCTGTAAACTTGTAAGCCTTTGATTGCTTAACAAGCTTACCACCAGCAATCATCTGGAATTTGTTGCTTATACTCTTCACAACAAATTTGTTAGGACAAAACTCAATTTATTTTGTTGCTGAGTTATTTGGAAAATCGATAGTAGGTTCACACTCAAATTGGATATGTGGTAAACCTCCTCGATAATTCATCCTTCTAGCACAATGCCACTGCTAGCAATAGGAAGAGCTGAATCATCTGCAATGTATACCTTTTAATTATCTACTTTTCCAAATTTTTATAACAAACTACCAGCCTTGGCTATATGACGAGTGCATCCAAACATAATAGACTCAGATTTGGTAGTACAAGTATGAAAAACATTAAGATGTGTGAGCCACAAGAATATTATTCTAACTATTTTTGTTGTACTTGCCCTAATGCTCCTTTAGATCCTTGACTTTCTTCATGATATCCTTCATATTCTTGAAGCAAGCATTCTCAATATGTCTTGGATTGCAACAACAGACACACTCCTAATGCTTCTTCTGCGTGCCTTTGGGCACTCTTATGATCACCATCTTTAGACTCTTGTTGCCATTACTTTTGCTTCTTTGGTTTTCCATTAGATGCAATCTTTGGTTTTCCACTAGATGCAATCTTTGCTTTGGTTCCCATTGAAGTTCTGTTTCACCTTGCCCTTAGTCATATGAGCTTGCTTCCTTGAACCAAGCAAACCCATCTTTGTGAGCTTCTATTTTTTTTTGCAATCAAGGAGTAGCAGAATCCTGCAAAACACATATTCTTGCATTTCTCATTCATAATGGCTCTAGTAGAGAAAATTCAAGAGAGAAACACATCATATCCTGGTTTTAAGATGTCAAGGATGATCTCAATGATCTCACCATCATTTTTCTTATACTCCTTACTGCACTCCTACTAAAACAAAAGATTATTCACACGAGATAGATAATGCTCAATCCTGTCATATGCCAATAGATCAATTTCACATAGCCTGTGATTCAACTTGGAAACGCTTTGCTTATCAACTTTACTGAACAAGTCATTCAGAATTTTCATCATATCCTTAGAACTCTTTGACCCTTTAAAATGAAAAGGAATCTCTGGTACAATTTGGATCAGCTAAATCCCTATTTGCCAATCTTCTTGGTTGTAATAGGCATCCTTTTCCTCAACAGAAGGAACCTTTTCAGTCCTGCACCCAATCTACCACAGACCCTTGGTCTTCAATGCTATATCGATGGATGATTCCCAGGCCTGATAATTTTGTCCCATCAACATAAGGACTCCTGGAATTGTGTCCATCTTTAGAGAATCTAACAACACAGAAGATACATGCAAATGCCAATAAGAATAGTACTACTGCGAAGAGCTTTAAAAATGCTTTTTAGCAGTTCAAAAATGGTCCCAAAAGGAATTTATATGAAACAATTATAGCCATTGAAATCTAGTTAATAATGCAATTTACACCACTAATACATTCAACTTCAAAAATTAACACATTTGGGAAAACACTCCAGAACAGCACCTGTAATCCAACACTGGAAAAATTGTGAACTTTGAATTAGGATGATGGTGTATTTCAGGATAGACAAGGGTTAGGTAGTAATCAATCTAGTTGTTTTGGATCATCAAAGGAGTTGAAGAGCTTTTTAAGATTGGAAAAACTCTTCACAATGAAGGCAGACCGAACAGAACTAATTATCAGTACATCTGTACATAAAAAACATACATTTCACAGCTAATAGGGTGTCATGGCAAAGAAAGTAAATGTTGATAGCAGGACCTCTATTATTGAAGAGTTTGAGTCATGATTTTGTTGTTTTTTTGGTTTTCTGCCCTTAGCATTTGCGCTTGGGTTGTTTCCAGCTGCCCTACTGGCTATTTTTCGTAGCAATTTTGTAACTATTGTAATGGTTAGTTTTAAGTTTTTAGCCACCAAACTCTGTTATCTTTTCTTTTCAGCTTTAATTCAATATAAAAAATAATAATCTATATTAGACCATTTAGAATTGAAAATTAAAAATAATTTTTAAGTTAGGCAGATAAAGGAGAGGGAATAAGGGGCATGTAAGATTTTATAAATGAACGCTTGTGTTTGGTAATAAGGAAAGAACAATCTCTCCTTAAACGATATTGTATTAGCACCGAGAAATATTGGTACTAAAGTCTTGGGCTTAAAAGCAATGGTCTAGCAAGATAAAAATATATAGCTACTAGGACATTAAAATATGCAGGTTACTAAACAAATTTTATCAAACACAAGACTTCAACTTTGTTCTTTTGTTGCTGTTCCTTCTTTGGTCGTACTGAACTACTATATATAAGTGCATTCTACAGAAAATTATTAGTGAGTTCATATTTGTGTCTATTTTCTGTTCAATTGTTTAAGATTTATTTCATTTGCATCCCCTTCTGCATGTTGAATTATGCTGAGGCCTCATCTAGTATTTGACTGAAATTCTTTGGTCTTCTGTCATCCTTGTTCAGAAAACAAACATGACAATTTTGTGAGATTTGGTGCCACTGTAAATTGAGTCAATTGTTTTTTTGGACCATTTTTCAATTCAAGTTCAACTTTCAGGCAATGTACCCTGCCAACATGTATAAAGAAAATTTGAAATATAAGGAAACAAAGAATGTGCACCCTATCATTAGAAGATGAAAATATAGAGTTATTTCATATTTACTCCAGCAAAACAGTAGTGTTTTCTCTATTTCAATGTCCACCGATTGCTGCAACTAACCCAAATTCGCCCTTCAAACTCAGCAAAATTTTCTGCCAAAAAGTATGCAGAGACCTAGCAGTGCCAGGTGACACTGATATCACCTGATATAAGTTCTAGAGGGTGGGTGAGAGTTTAAAGACAATTTTGAATTTTCCCCTCAACTGGCAGTCTATTTCATTGACTCAGTCTCCAAAATTATTACAAGCTCAAGCAACCTGCACATTATGATAGCTTTCCAAATACATCATCAGAAACTGGTACAGAATCCAAATGAACCAATATGCGGCTAAAATTTTGGGAATATGGGTCTGGGGCAGACTGAGCAATTGAGTAACTGTTACTGGTCAAAGTGAATCTCATGCTAATGTTTTCAACAGCCTCATGGTATTAAAGCAACAATTCATCCTACCAAGAACATTATGCTATGTGAACAGCGCTACCATACTCTGAACTTTCCCATGACAACATCTGAGCTTACTAAATACTAACCACATCTTCACATTAAACATAAACAGTCGGCTTCTCTAATTGATGTAGATTTTCAGTCTGGCAGTGGAAGATTTTTCCAACAGACTAAGAGTTTCTCTGAAATAAAACTTAACTTATTATGGGGCATGAGAAACTTGCCATAAGACTTCAACACCAGGATAGTTGGAAAAAAAGATTTGATAAGACAAGAAATAGCAGAAAGCAGGGATCACAAAAAAACAACAGCAGAAATTGTGAGGGCCATCACATAAGATTGGCTGCATGTGCTTAATACTGAGCTGATACAACCAAATTGCAATTGAGTTTGCACCCAAAGGTTTCTGTTCCATTCCCTACAGTTCAAAACTAACCAACTTATACCATGGACTGCCAAACTGGATACAGAAATATCCATAGAAGCAGCAGGGGCTCGAAGATATGCAATATTGTCCTTTATGTTCTTTAAATTTCTAGTTTTTTTCAACTTTTTTATTCAATTGGATCATGTTTCAGTTAAATTCTATTGTGTTATAATTATAGTTCTTGTACTATCACCAGTAAGGAAATACAGTTTGTTATGGAATTTGGCATAAGCTCTGTGTTGATGAATTGATTCAAGAATATCTTGAGCAGTTAAAGGTCATACAGTAACGATAACATTCACTAAAGCATCAAATATGGTGTTTGCGCCAGCTTTTCAAATGGGAACAAGAAAGTGTATTGAGCCAACAAAGAAACTCAAGAGAAGCATGGCGGCTGCCTTGCATTTCTATTTTATCCAGTAAATATGAAAAAATACTGAATTACAAAACATATGAAAAATCCTAAAACAGAAGTTTTAGTGAATATAAAATATCAAAATTTATGGGCAGCTTAAATGCTGTCATATTCAAAGTCCTCAGATCTTGTCGTCAAAGAAATTTTCCCAAAAGTAAATGGAGAAAATATTACCAGAGCGTTGATTCATCAGCAAAGCCTGCTCGTGACTTCCAAATTAGTATGCAAAAGCCCAAAATGATTTAAGCCAATTATGAAAATCAATTCCTGAAATTTTCATTATAGAAAAAATTATTAAAAAAAACACTTTAAAATGATTATGTATTTATGATTGACAAACAAATTTACCTAGAAATGATCAGAGAAACGCTCATTGTTCTGGAGAATATACCCTGATAAAATTAAGTTCTCCGCTGTTGTTTTAGTGTATGTTGTAGTGATTTTCTCCATGCAGATGCTTGTTTGAGGATCTTTCCAACAAAATACATTTCTACAAGTGTTTGTTCGAAGGTCTTCAACAAGAAATTTTCCGTGCAAGTTCTCATCAACAGTTTGATTAGGCAAAAATAGTGGCTGATTCATCATAGATCAAACAGTGATCATCACTGGAACTTGATCAGTAATCACAGCTGATGTGAAATTCCGAAACCAACATAGAATATGGGTGCCAAATAAGCCTAAACTTACACTTCAGCCCAGATTCGCACCAATTCAAATAAAATAAAATGCAGGCTTGAAGCTAAGAAGATTAATCGCCTTACCTCTTACTGTGGAAAGATTCCATATATACACATGTACAACATGTGTTAATGTACATGTGTTACTTCCTCGCAGGTTTCAACGCCAACTAGTTAGGCATACTTATATTATTATTGATCAATGCGTGAACTGTCCCCATATTTGAAACGTTTGCAATGGCTGACATCCCTCACAATAATTTCACATGCCACAGTATTAGAGACAAAATATTAAAGCAGAATGGTAGTCACCGAATTATAAAGATTCTAATCGATACAGATAGGTGTACTAGGTTTCAAATTTATAAGACCAAATGCTATTGCAAGCCTTTCAGTGTGTTACAGAAAGATGTTTTCTTATTCTTTCTCTCCAAATCATACAACTCAGAGTTTGTGTATGGTATGTGACCAGTCTCCTCCATCTTGCCCAAACAATTTTTCTAGTTTGATATAAATTTCTTATCTTGTGAATGTAGCCCGTCTCCTTTGAAAAATGTATATACCTTGTTACTGACATCAATCCAGCTGCATGCTGGTATTTTCTTGATTCTCCTCTCTCTCATCATTTTTCTGACCTTGCTCACATCGTCCCATCTTCCAGCCATTGCATATATGTTTGACAGTGCTACATAATGTGAAGAATTTTCTGGGTCCAATTCAAAAAGACATTTTGCAGCATATTCTCCAAGCCCTATGTTACTATGCACCCTACAGGCACCAAGTAAGCAACCCCACACAACAGCATCAGGTTTTATAGGCATGTTTTTAATGAAGTCCCCAGCCTCATCCAAAAGCCCAGCTCGACCAAAAAGGTCAACCATGCAGCAATAGTGCTCCACGGAAGGTCTGATATGATAATCTTGACTCATGCTGAGAAAGTACTTCCTCCCCTCATCAACTAGACCTGCATGGCAGCATGCACACAACACACCAACAAAGGTGATATGATCTGGCTTCATGCCAAAATTTTGCATTTGATCAAAAAGTTGGAGGGCCTCTTTTCCATAGCCATGTGTTGCGTAACCCATAATTATTGCAGTCCATGAGACAATATCTTGTCTAGGCATTTTGTTGAATAGTTTGTGTGCATCCCAAACACAGCCACATTTAGCATACATGTCTATCAGAGCATTACTCACAGCGATATTCAAATGCAATCCCCTTCTGATAATGTCTTCATGTACCTCCTTCCCTTGATGAAGAGCTCCCAAATTGGCACAAGCTGGGAGAAGACTGGTAAAGGTTTCCAAGTTTGGCTTCAAGCCCGTCCCTTGCATTTGTAAAAACATTTTAAGAGCTTTTTGAAAACAGCCGTTCTGGGCATATCCTGAGATCATCACAGTCCACGAGACCAAGTCCTTCTCAGGCATTTTCTGAAATAACTTTTCTGCATCACTAAGAAGCTGATTTTGTGCAAATCCAGAAATCACAGCGTTCCATGAAACCAAATTTCTTTCAGTCATCTGCTGAAAGAGCTTCCAGGCCTCATCAGCACACCCATTCTGTGCATAACCTGCAATCATCGCATTCCAGGAAACCACATTTCTTATTGACATGTCATCAAAAACCTTACGAGCATCCTCAAGACTTCTACATTTTGAATACATGTCTACGAGTGAGCTCCCAACAAAGACATTAGACTGAACTCCACTTCTGATTACAATACCCTGGATCTCCTTTCCCTTAATTAGAGCAGCCAAGCTAGCGCATGCCTGGAGAACACTGGCAAAAGTCACTGCATTTGGCTTTATACCTGCCTGCCACATTTCTCCAAACAGTTTCACAGACTCGTCAAAGTACCCATTCTGCGCATACCCAGATATCATCGCATTCCAGGACACCTCATTTCGCTCTGGCATACTCTGAAACAGTTCCCAAGCCTCTTCAACATACCCATTATGTGAATAACCTGCAATCAAACTATTCCAAGAAGCCTCATTTCGGTTATCCATTTTGTCAAACACATCCCGTGCATCATCCATACTCCTGCATTTGGCATACATGTCTATCAGAGAATTCCCAATAAAAACGTCACTCTGAAACCCACTTCTAACAATCTCTTCATGAATATCCTTACCCCGTTGCAGAGCTCCCAATTTAGAACAGGCCGGCAGAATGCTCGCAAACGTGATCTCATTAGGCTTCAATCCTAGCATCTGCATTCTGTAAAACAATGACAAGGCCTCCTCCCCACTCCCACATCTAGCATAACCGCCAATCATTGCAGTCCACGAGACCAAATTTCGTTCAGGCATTTCATCAAACACATGGCGTGCATCTGCTAAAGAACCCAACTTAACATACACTGTCACCATTTTAGTCCCTATGAAGCTATCTGCAATAAAGCCAGTTAAAATCAAATGGGCATTGAGTATTTTAACCTGTGTAATTGATTTAACATTGAGGGATGCCTGTAAGAGAGAAGCATATGTATACGAATCCAGTTGAATGCCTTTCTTGTCCATGACATTATGCAAAATCTCTAGTGCCTCTGACAATTGTCCCTGCTTACACAGTATTCTAACACTCCGGCGGATGTCATCAGCAGATATTCTTTTGTGTTTGAGCTGCTGTGGGCTGGTTTTTAGAGAATTCGTGGCTCTGTTCACTACAGTTTTAAAGCTTGTTACAGAAGTGGCACTTACATTGGCATGGCATCTGTATCTTTGGATAAATATATAATAATTTTGGCATTGTATCCTTTTAAAATAACTGAAGAGCATGGCATTGATTTGCCGGTGAAACAGATTCGCTGAAATGGTTACATGGTTATGCGTGTAAAATCATGCGATGCATTTTAGTTTTTCAGAATAGCTGAATGTTTCAATCATCTGTGTAGGGAATGGTTTATTTAATTTTGATTTAATACTCGTTCATCCACTGCAAGGATTATACTCCTTTCCCGGGGGTAGGAAATCAGATGGTTTGCCTATTTGGAGTAATACCAGTGACATGATGCGGGTATATTATGAGAAAGATATTGCCATGTTATGATCAATTTATAGAGTAGATTTGTTAAAATAAGGTATTTTATGAGAAAAATATTGCCATGTTATCTTAAATTTTAGTGGTATTTTAAGAGTAGCTTTCTAAATTTATAGTAATAAGTTTAAAAAATTTAGTTAGAAAGAATTAAGGAAGTTAGGGGAGAGGGGCTCAAAGTAGGGCAGACAAATTTTAGAGGTCCACGTGGCAGTCTATTGGACCAAAAAAATAAAAATTGTCCACTACGTCACCCTGCCACTTGTGCATCTACCAGTTTAATTATTTTTTAAATTTGGTACAACCCGCCACTTGTCACCGCCGATTCGTCCGAGCTATTCAAAATGGGCCCATTTTGCCCTCCACCCAAAAGTGGAGCCCATCTGCCACCTTAGTCAACGCACAAATCTACGTGCAATGGATCGGACGGACGTGTGGATTCCGACAGCCTCGCCACCCTAAACGACCAGTCTAGAGCATTAATCGTTTATCGCCTCCTTTGTTACCTTCATTGAGCAACTTACCTTACGCGTCCCTCCACATTTACTCGGACTGACAAGCTCGTAAATCAAACATCAAGGTTCATTCAATGCTCCACATTCTCGCATATCCTGCTCATTCTCATCCCTTTTGTTTGTGTTTATTTTGGAGTGTTTGTTTGGTTACGCACCCATACTGGTGCGCCTCTCCACGATTCATTGTTCGGCTCTCCATGCTTCTTTGTTCAGCTCTACACTCTCGAGAGCTCCCTTTCTCTTTCAAGTGAGGTTTTCAACCTCACTCAACCTGTACCAATGTCTTTCCATTTGACAGTGTTCTGCCATGTACTGATATCATCACGTTTTGTTTTAGCACAAACTTTTATTGTGCAAATTTTTCTCTGAAAAAGATTAATAGTAGCAAATTTGGGGAGGGTTTCACTAGCTTTCGTATGGTAAATAGAATTCCATGCACTGATATTTGTTGTATGCTATGTATTTGTTTTCCACATATTTGTATATATCTAGGGTTTCACACTGATGTTGTTTACATTGGGTTTTTCATTTATATTCTTTATGCCTCATAATGCAAAAATGTTGTATGTGATGTCAATGTTTGTCACAATAACCTGTAACTCAATATCTGGGGTTTCAACTTACACTATTTATGAATGTCAAGTCAGTTCAGTTCAATTTCAGTTTTTTTTATTCTATATGCCTGAGAATATATATCAGTTGTATGCAATGTAAATGTTTGTCATCCACCACCCTATAACTAACTATCTGGGCTTTCAACTTGTATTGTTTATGAATGTCAATACATTTATGTTCCATACAATGTGATTGTTACACCCAATCTTCTCTAAGTGCTAAAGATGTTGGTATATATATAACTCATGTACAGATGTTCAATTTGATTGTTCAATTTGTTCAATTTGTTCAATTTGATTGTTCAATTTGTTCAATTGCATGTTCAATTTGATTGTTCCATTTGATTGTATAATTTGATTGTTCAATTTCATGTTCAATTGCATTGTTCCATTTGATTATTCAATTGCATTGTTCAATTTTATTGTTATTCATTTCAGTCTTTTAGACATGTTGGTATACTCGGCTGACACTTGTTGTAAATTTGTGTCTTGTTCAATCTTCTTAGATGGTGTGCAAATTCAATTCATTATTGGCTTGGTGGTGGTGAATTGCACTTCAAAGGTAAACACTTTCCTTACTATACTTTATCATTTTAAGTTAAACACTGCTACATGTCTTTGATTAATGCCTCCTTTCATTTATGTTTGCAGGATTGAGTTGGAGAAATCCACCATATCATTGGCCATCTCCAATCATAGAGGTGAGGTTTTTAACCTCACTAAGGTTGTACCATTGTCTCCTATCAGTCGTTGCTTCTTTCTTTTTATTACTTATTTGATTTGTTAGGGGTGTGTTGTGTTACTTAAGTTGAAGGTTATTATTATTTTTTTTGTTGATTTTGAACATAATGTTTAAAGTGTCTATGTGGTTATCCATAGGTTGAAGGTCCTCTTATGTTCTAGGTACATCCAGAATGTGCTCCATGATGTATATGGCATCTAGGGTGTTTATGAACACTTACAATATTTGTGTTCATAAACACAGTCAATTTGTCAAGGAAAAATATGGTTCTCTTCATGCATCACTGTGAGTTTAATGGGTTTAATCTTTTCATTTAATTTCTATTTATACCTATATATAACTTTCAATCTATCTATCAATACACACACACACACACACATGTAGATACATTTATATATACATATATATGCACATTGACATATATGTACATACATATTGACATAGACATACATCTAAATACGTATGTACATACTTATGCACATACATATATATGTACATATGTATGCACATATATATACATATATGCACTGCACAATTGTGAAATACAGAACTGGAAAATGAATTATTGTGCAATGAAGAATAGAATAAGGCAATTGCATGGCAGAATGTCCTCGAAATGAAAATCGGTGCAACCATTTTCATATTTTGAAATAACAAACAAATATTAAAATCAAATTGCAAAGTTAAATTTTGTGCAATGATGAACACAATAATAGGGGAGAGCTACAGTCCAAGAAGTCCAACTTGTTCATGACGTGCCCATTTCAAAGTAACACCATTTGCCATTAAATATTCTCTTTCATTATATATATATATAGTCCTCAAAGTAACTTCATACTCATCCATACAAACATAGGTCATATTCATCTCTACCATTCACTCCTTCAACCTCCCTTGGAATGCCTCCATAGAAATACCCTCATAATCAAGTGTAATTATGTTGTGAGTGTTAACCATCATAATCTAATTAGTATTTACTAAATTGAATGATTTTTTTTTTTGACATTATAATCGTAACCCCTAAATCTAATGTGTTTTTTGGTTTACAAAAAAAGAGTGAACTATAATAATTCATAATAACTATACATGTTTATTACAGATGCGAACCCAAACAAATAAACTTGAGATAAGACATGGAAACATGTTAACTTTTGTAGAGGTAGAGCCTAAAATTAGATTTCAATTGAGCTACTGGTATA
Organism: Sequoia sempervirens; assembly: GCA_007258455.2. Classification (NCBI taxonomy): domain Eukaryota; kingdom Viridiplantae; phylum Streptophyta; class Pinopsida; order Cupressales; family Cupressaceae; genus Sequoia; species Sequoia sempervirens. Next base: position 31,062 of record VDFB02079131.1, on the reverse strand, counting down.
CAAAAGGATAGATTACATTAATTATTTCTTTATGAAGTATTGTGTGGGTGGTAATATTTAGTTTTTAGTACATGTTGTGTGAGAATATTGTACTTTGTTTAAAGACTTTACCAAGCCAATAGCCTTGTACATGTATTACATTAAAATATTGTATAAGATTTAGTTACTTGGAATGTTATATCTTATAAATAATTTGCTTTGAATCCAGGACAAAATTATATATGTTGGAATTTAGACATGTCTAGTAGACCTTTTCAATGACTATATGAAATGTCTTGTTAGGCAGTTTCAAATGTTAGATTATCAACATAGACTGTATCGTATGAAATGTTGTATAAGATTATCAACATTGAATATATTTTCAGAAATGTAGAATAGGTATTATAAACATAGTATATGTTGTAAACAAAATTGAAACAGATTATCAGGATATAATATATTTTCTGAAATGTAGATTATATGACAACCATAAAAAGGTATTGACATAGTTGTCAATGGGCCCCATAGTAGAGCCCCTTAATATCCAATTGTAAGACAATTTTTATTCATAAAGTAAACAAGAGCAGTCGATTCATGTACCAAAACAAAATTAGTTTAACTAACTTATGCATGCCATGAACAGGTTGGTCTTATTCAACTGAAAGCATTGGTAGGGATTACGAATTGAACTCAAAAAGCAACTCTAACATTCATATAGACTATAATTTGACTAACATTTACATTACAAATATTAAATTGCAGTGGGTAACAAAATAACATCATAAAACAATCACATTGATAAACAAATTTAGTTCAAATATATTAATGATAGAGTTCCAGCACACTGAAAATGGCATCCCCAACTACAACCAAAAAAACCAAAATATAAGAGACTGTTATAGTTGGTCCCTCCCAACCTTAGTTGAATGCTCCAAGAAAAGAATTTGGAGATGCGTTTTCATCTCCTGCTGCTACATTTAGACTTGCCATAAAATGATTTGCATTTGCATTTGTCAATTGTGTGCAACTTACATTTGAAGGGGTTACTAGAAATTGAGTGCAGCTAACTTGAGATGGGCTGGGACTCAAACACACATTGCCTACAGTAAAGAGAGGGAAGTTATTATTCGTTATTTCTCGAAAGAAACTGTGATTACCAGATAAGGGGGTTGCAGGATTGCTTAAGCATCTATCTCGCAGCAATGCTCTATGGGTAGCCTCGATCTCCCTTTCCTTCTTGTCTTATTCTTTTTGTACCCTCTCTTGCTCCTTCTTCTGCTATCTTTCCTTTCTTTACAACTATTTCAGTTGCTCAATTTCCTTTTTTAATTTTTCTTTGTTCCTTATGCTCCAAGGCCACAATCTGTGTTGCCTTTTTGTCCTTAGTTTGTTGCCTCTTTCTAATTTTTAATTCCTCCAATTCTTGTTTTCTTCGCTCTTGCTCTATTATGAGAGTCATGTAACTGTTAGTAGTCAACAATTGAGACTTTTGGCTCACTCGAAGAGCCCCACTAATAGACTTTATTATTCTTCCATTGACTGTGTGAATTGGCAGCTTAAGGAAGTTACTGATTCTCGAACTAGTTTGGGTTTCAATTGTTTCATTGACTTGGGAGTTAGTGAACTCCTCCTAGTCTGTTGTACCTTGAATTTCGTGATCGCCATCTACATAGTAGTGTACTGTTTGGTCTGGAGGTGTGGCTGTTGGAGATGGGAATGTGAAATTTTCCATGTCTTCTTGTTCGGGCTGGTTGTCCATGTCTTGAAGTTGTTGCTCTGCACCTTCCTGCACTTGAGTATCCATTGCAATCTATAATGTTTGTGACACTTCATTTGTTGAAACATCAAGTCCCTAAAGACTAAGGATGTTCTACACTACAGAAGTATCCTTTGTGTTATAAATCTCATACGTCTCATTGGAATGCATGTTGCCCACGAGTGCATCAGAATTGAGGGGCCATATCCCTGTCCTTTTAAAGCTAGCTTTTATGTTTGATGGATTCAATGCTCTTCTTAGTACCTTATTGCCTAACTCCGCCAATTCTACCCTTCTGATATCAATATTTGGGAATCTAGTGAGAAATGCAACTTTTTCTAATTTTAAATATGCCTTGAATGGTGCAAACACACTAACATCCAAAGGTTGTAGCATGTGAGAAGTATGAGTAGAAAGTGTAAGGAGGTCAATTCCTAACCTCCTTGCCTTCTGGATATTTGACAGTGAAATGTGACTTCCATGGCCATCAAAAATGAGAAGGTGCCTATTAGTTGGTGACAACCCCCTGGAACCCAGAGACAAATGTTTCAGCCAATCGAAAAAAGCTCATTTTTCATCCAAGCGTGTGCTTGGGTTGCCATACATGCTAGTGGTTCACAATTAATAAAGTAATTCTCTATCTCTACAATTGCCCATAAACAGATAGAAACTAGGTATGCTTTGGCAAACTGCATTAACACAACAGAGAATTGTTATCCATTCTCTGCTTTTTAGAATTATGTATGAGATATTCCTGCTACCTTATCGTGCCAACACTCTCATTGTTCCATTTTTGCTAGCTTGAATGCCTGTTTCATCACATATCCATATTTTGTCAGGACCGTATGGGTTACTTTCATATGTTGTTGTCAACATTCTGTAAAATTTAGCTACTATTGGGGGCCTTAGGTTTACTGCCTTGTCTTTGTTGAGAACTTCAGCTATGTGCAAGGTCGTCTTGATGGTGCCTCTTGAATCCAGTCCACCATGATTTTCCAAGTAGCCCCTCCGTGAAAGGGTTGGGTCTAGTCTGGAAAATCTGAGCAACCTCTTGCTTTAGATTGACAATTTGAAGACTATGGCCAACATCTTCCATATCTATGCACCAATTTACAATTAGACCCTCCTTTGTTGTTAGGACTATTGGAGGTCCCTTCTTTGAAGTAGTTTTCAGGCCACCTAACCAATTGCTCAGCGTAGTAGCCGAGATTTTCCATTTCTTGGCAACAACTCCCGTCGACATCCCATTAGTTTCAACATCCTCTAGGGACTTGTCCATGTCCTTTGATGACCATTCCCTTTATTTTGACACTCTTTCCTGCCTGATTATAGGTGCAACAATCTCTGGGACTGCCTCAATAGGTTGAGGATTGGTGTTTGCTTCTGCAATTGGTTCATGCACATGGGGGACTATTATTGTCTCTTTCCGTGTACGTGATTTTGTCTTTACAGTCTTGTTTTTTGGATTGGACCTCATGTTACCATTAGATTGCACCTGCAGATATTAAAAAAGATGTTTTAAGTAGTTAAAAATAATAATAATTGAACACCGTTGAAGTCATAGTGATGCATGAACAATTTGCTTTTCTTTAATATGCATGTTGACAGTTTGCAATGCAATGCTTGCTACACATGAACAGTTTGTAATGCAACTGTTGACAGTTTGTAATGCAATTGTCTTTAATTTGCATGAACAGTTTGTTTTTATTGAATATATGCATGTTGACAGTTTTTTGATTTATTATTTGAATTTAAATGACTTAGAGCAAATCAAGTTTAACAATTGCATTCTATATATACTACTAATTGGAAAAACTACATATTGTATATATATATATTATGTGCGTACATATATATGTATATGTGTGTGTCTATATATCTATACATATATAGTGCACAATTAGGTTAGTGAGACATGAACAAACATTGGTTAACCATTGTCGAAACAAAAGACAATAGTACAAGCATACTAAGGTAGAAAAAATCAACTAAAAGACAAATGGAGCTTTCTTTATTGTAGAACCGAACAATGAATCATGCAAAGCCGAACATAGATGCATTGACATCCATAAACAGTATAAGTTGAAACCCCAGATATGGAGTTAAAGGGTAGTGGGTGATAAACATTTACATTGCATACATCGTTCTCTATATTGAAACCCACATATTTAAAATAAAAAAAAAGCCCACAAATTGAACTAAATTTCCTTGACATTCATAGACTGTATAAGTTGAAAGCCCAAATATTGAGTTACAGGGTAGAGGGTGACAAACATTTACAATGCATACAATTGATCTATATTCGCAGGCATATAGAGAAAAAAAACCCTGAAATTGAACTAAAATGACTTGACATTCATAAATAGTGTAAGTTGAAACCCCATGTAACGAGTTACATGTTATTGTGATAGTATACAAACATATTTGCATCCCAATGCATAATGTATATAAATGAAAAGCCCAACTGGCAAAGAATGAGTAATGCATTTTTTAACAAAAATGCATTGACATTCATAAATAGTTTAAGTTGAAACCCTAGATATTGAGTTGTAGGGTAGCTGGTGACAAACATTTACAGTGCATACAACTAATCTATATTCGTAGGCATATAGAATAAAAAAACCCTAAAATTGAACTGAAATGACTTGACATTCATAAATAATGTAAGTTGAAACCCCACGTAATGAGTTACATGTTATTGTGACAAACATTGATGGCGCATACAAACATATTTGCATCCCAACACATAGCGTATATAAATGAAAAACCCAACTAGCAAAGAAAGAGTAATGCATTTTTTAACAAAAATGCATTCACATTCATAAACAGTATAAGTTGAAACCCCAAATATTGAGTTACAGGGTAGCTAGTGACAAACATTTACAATGCATACAACTGATCTATATTCGCAAGCATATAGAATAAAAAACCCTGAAATTGATTTGAAATGACTTGACATTCATAAATAGTGTAAGGTGAAACCCCTGATATTGAGTTACATGTTACTGTGACAAACATTGTCAATGCATACAAACATAATTTTATTCCAAGGCAAAAAAGAATATAAATGATAAACCCAACTGGCAAAGAATGTGTAATGCATTCTTTAACAAAAATGCATTGACATTCATAAATAGTAAAAGTTGAAACCCCATATACTAAGTTACAGGGTGGTGAGTGACAAACATTTACAGTGCATACAACTGCTTTATATTCCCAAGCATATAGAATATAAAAACAAACCTTGAAATTGAACTGAAACGACTTGACATTCATAAAAAGTGTAAGTTGAAACCCCAGATATTGAGTTACATGTTATTGTGAAAAACATTGACATTGCATACAACATATTTACATTTTGAGGCATAAAGAACATAAATGAAAAACCCAATGTAAACAACATCAATGTGAAACCCCATATATTTACAGATTTGTGGAAAACATATTCATAGCATACAACATATTGGAATTTGTAGGCATAAAGAACTAGTAGTAGTAGAATACCTATAGCTTCTTAAGGTGTTGTTGCTGCCTTTGGACTTTCTTCATATTTCTCTAGGAAATTGTAGAATTGAAAATGAAAGTGGGACGTGCTAAATGGAAATTGGAAGAGATTGAGTAATGCATTTTTTAATTTGAAAATCTCCTTATATGTTCAATGTTGGTTTGGTATGGAGTCTTTAATTCCTGTCCTTTTTTTTCAAATTTGAAATCTTGATCTGATGCCTTCAATTGTAGAGTTTGTATGTATTAATGGCGTGCAATCCTTGTTTGCTTGACATGTGATTTTGGTGGCTTTAACACCATCGTTTTGGTGGTTGCAGGTGGAAAAATAGGAGAAGGCACTAGTAGTAGTGAGCATGGATTTGACCAATGGGACACATATGAATGATTGATTTTCCTCTGAGTGTTGTGTTCATGGGCAAGTGGGGTGGGGGTTCGGTTGGATTGGATTTTCTAATGGGACAGTCTCGGCTCCTAGTTGTTGTCGTGGCATTGGATCTATGAAAATATTGGTTGTAATGTAATGCAAGTGGTGATATTTAAGGGGAGTGTGGGTTATACTAATTTTTTTATTTTGGCTGCATGTTTTAATGCTATGGGCCATATGAAATCAATAGAGCACGTAATATGGTGCTATCGGTTTTTCTTTGAATATTCTCTAGCATGTAAGACTGTGAATATCTATTTGTGTATGGGATAAATATTCACCGATTATAATACAATTTTGATGGTACAGTGATTTGAGTATCCTTGTTGACTTTTTTGGTGAATTTTTTTTACAATTGCATATTAAGGTGCTCTAGTGTGGGGCCCATGTGGAACTACTTCCGTTCCCAGTATAGGCTCCCGCCCTACTTTGGGCTCTTCTCCCATGGTGATTTTATGATTTCTTTTTCAATATTGGATGCTAAAATTTGTAGATACATAAAATGTGGCAAAAAGATTTTTTTCAGTTGGTCAAAAAAATTCCTCTTACTATGGTGGGAATTATTTTGTAAGATAAAATTATAATTTATCTTTAATAGATTTACCTCATCCCTTGGGACTCCCTACTCCATAAAAATAGATACTAATACCCCCTCCAATTAATTTAATTTAAAGATGTGATAGATTATGTAACAAAATTTAGAAATCTCAAAACAAATAAAAAAATATATTCACATAATTGATTTTAGTAGTTCATAGATAAATATATATCATTTTGATCAAAAATTTTAAATCATAACTCAAAATTTTAATAAATTACTTGCATTTAAGAGAATGATATAATAGGAAATATGTTTCAAATACTTGGTAATACTTGAGAATAATAAGCCACTTTGAAAATACAAACCTTTGAAGTCTACAATAAAAACATAATTCATAATATAATGATCATAAATTAATCACTATCTCCTATATATACCATACTTATGCCTTGGATGTGATGCAAGAGAATTTGAGTCTGCTGGCAATCTTGCATCAACCAAAAAAATATTTCCTTTCAGTTCTTATGCTTTTGTTTTCTAGTAGTGTTGGTTTTGGTTAGTTGTTTCAGAAGGATTTTCATAAATAATTTGGGAAAACTAATGGCATCACCTTGTAAAGGAGCTTAATGGGTATTTGCATGTCAAATTGGTGAAGATTGGACAAAAATTGGCTAAGTTTTGGCTTTGCAGGGTTTTGGTCTACTATCAATATGCAAACTTTTAAGTTGTATTTGGTATTATGTAGATGTTTGGTTTCATACTAGTCTTTGTGGATATTTGTTGTTGAACCAACCATTTACAACAAGTTCCTATGCATTTGATCGATTTCGATGTATTTTCCCACACCAACCAATACTAATGCATTGTTTTGCCTTTGTGATAACTTTGGGGTCATCTAGCTTATGGGAATCCTTACCTTTCTAAATCTTTCATGAATTCCCTAACCATTTGGATTCTATGGGGTTTCCATGGCCATCTAGAATAGCGAGTAAAAGCAAGTGCATTAAACATTGACAAGTTTAATCAACCGGTTCAGATGGATAGTTTCAATGATGATGTTAGCATGACATAAGTTGACTTCAGCATGATGATGACATCATCATGTAAAATTACAAAGTTTTTTTCTGACCAACTAAATGTGAAGTGGAATTTCCAATTTGAACTAGTCATTTGTAGATTGTCCTCTTGCTACTACATTTGTAGAATTTTAGCTTGTTTCTGCATTTGTGGACGTTCGACTTGCTAATGCACTTCATTGTTTCTACAATGATTCGGCTGTAGTTTTGGCTAGGATCTAATATGATTCAACTTCCTATCGATTGATTGATAAATTGTTGTACACATGGAATACTAAGAGGGGGGGTGAATCAGTATTTTATTAAACCATCCAATTTTCAAAGCATATTTAACATTTATAAGGAATGTAATCATAAATAACCCATAACATACACAACACATGAACACCAATATTTTTACGTGGAAAAATCAAAAAGGGAAAAACCACAGTGAGGATTAACTCACAATATGTTATAACCAATTATAAGATATTACGTAAAGGCTCACTGGCAGGAGGACTCACTATCCAAGTGAACTCACTATTCACAGATAAAAGAAAGATACAAGAGATGTGGCTTTATAGCCAAAATTTGAACTAAGAGAAATACATCTAACTTATGTTGAATTTAGTTCCTTTGAAGCTTATTACACATATTGCAATCAATTCAAAATACCAATCCCTACTCTACTCTATCTTCGCACACCTTTTCTTAATACTCATAGCCTATTCGCACAATTCTATAATATTCACATCACTACTTGCATTCAAATTGTATATCTCTCAAACCTCTCTCCAACTCAACTCAACCTTGTATATGTACCAGACTTCATCACAAACATCAATTAGGTCATCCTAATTAGATGTAGCCTCAAATTATGAAAAACGTTCCTTGTCGGCACCCAATTCAAACCAAAATTGCCTTCGCACTCAAAACATAAGTAATATAGGTCACATGGACCTATAACAATTCCTTTTCCTTTCGCATCAAGTATTTAATCTTCTCAACACATTTCATTTCATCAAGTTGCTTGGGTATAGAACCAAAAGGTAAAATACTCCAACTGATCAACACTAAGGAATACATAGACCACAAAATGTTGTGCCAACTGAAAAATATAATGTAATGACACTTGCAAACCTTCTCCCAAAACTACAACATCTAACTCAAATCCACGGAGGAATGTGGACTAGTTAGGTAGTAGCTAGTACATAGAAAACTGTGTAAACCATATCTACCGAACTTATGTTACTTGCAACTCTTGAACCACTTAACTAGAACAACTAAAATTCTAAAATAAGATGCCAATGATATCTATGAACAACATACTAGAACCGCAGGAATAGATCTGAAAAGGAAAACAAACACAAACCAAAATACTAGAGGGCACTGAGTGTTGAAACTGTCGGTAAAAACACTTAGCCAAAAAAAACCTTTTGCAAAAATTAACTTTTTTGTAGTCATCTATCATACTATTTGACATTCATCATGTGGTGTTGATGTGGTGTTGACATCAATGACAACCTTCTTCATTCTTTCAACAAAAAAGGAGATTAATGAACATATTTTAGAATCTTTTAGGAATTTGCAAAAAGGGTGATTTTGATCAAGAACCATCTGGTTGTACTCCTATGATAAAATTTTCTTGCCAAATAATGAAATAATGGTTTTGTTAGTTCTGTAAAAATTATTGTTGCTATTGATTACTGTATTTGGCTACAAGATTGGGAAATCTTGTAAGGTTCTTCAATCCAAATTGCATCAAGTGGTATTAAAGTGAGGGCTTTGAGAGTGAGGGTTTTTGTGATCATATCAAGAGTAGAAGTCTTGAGAGGGTTTTGTTGTGGGAAGAGAAGAGAGAGGAACCATGTAGCTGCAAAATACTTGAGAAGTCATGGCACATAGAGGATGTGGTCAAAGGGGAGCATCACCACAGGCTATATGGAAATTGTTGAAATGTTAAGAGGAATTACGACAAGGTTAGAAGCAATAGAGGCAATGTAGAGAAGAGAGGTACATGTCAAAGATGTTAGTGAGGATGAAGGAGAAGAAGTGATCGAGAGAGCAAATGGAGAAAATGAAGCAAATGAAGGTGAAGTAGATCAAACAAAAGAAATATTTATGAGGGAAATGTTTAGGATCAGTAGTGAACCAAGGATTGATCCTTTAAGCTATAAAAAAAGTTTAAACCGTGAATAAATTTCAACGGGATTTCAAAAATGGACAAGTATTTCAGCTTTTAATCAACTAAATATGACAAGAAAGTTAAATTTTCTTGTACCAAGTTAAAAGTGCATGCATTCGTATGGTGGGAACATTTGTAAATAGAATGAAAAAGAAGAGGCAAGGAAAATATTAAGTCATGGGACAGAATGGTGACCAAACTGACAGCTAAATTCCTACTAATAGATTATCACCTAAGTTTGTTTAGGAAGTTACAAAACCTAGAGAAAAAATAATCTAGTTTCAATGAATACACAAAGAGTTCTATAAATTAAGCATTAGAATAGGACATGATGATGATGTTGGAAAAGTGTCAAGGTATGTAAATGGCCTACGTTTGTCTATTCAAGATGAAATTAGTATGATTAGATTGCAAGTTGTAGAAGAAGATTACCAATATGCCTTGAAGGTAGAAGAGAAACTGACTAGGAAACAACAAAGCAACTCAAAGGGTGGAAAGAGGGTTTCACATGGAAGAGGATAGTCAAACAGTGGAAGAGGTTACCAAGGAAAGCAAGAAGAAGCTAACACCTCCCAGATGAGTCCTTACACTTAGGAAGTTGAAGGAAATTCAAAAGGAAGAATAAATTTTGGAAGAGGAAGAGGATTTTGTGGTACCTATTGCCAACATGGAGAAACTAGGCATAGGGCATTTGAATGTCCCCAAATATATCCCAACACTTAGTAAAGGCAAGGAAGTCAAAATTCATGTGGCCCAAGCAAAAAATGAAAGTATAGCTTCACCCAAGCATGGAGAAAATCCTGAAGATGGAGAGTGCTTAATGTTAAGAATTTTTTTGTTGAAACTTGAAAAGGAGAAGGAAGAACTAGCATAAGGGATAAATTTATTTAGAACTAGATGCAAGTATAGAGGCAAATGTTGTAGAGTCATTATAGATGACAGTAGTACTAAAAATTTGGTGTAAGAGGAAATGGTGGAGAAATTACAGTTGAAGAGGATGAAGCATCTCAATCCCTATAAATTTTATTGGTTGCAAAAGGGATATCAACTACTAGTAAGTGAGCAATGTCTAGTGAATTTTCATATTGGTAGTTATAAGGATGAGATGTGTGATGTTATTCCAATAGATGTATGCCACATCCTATTGGGTACACCTTGGTAGTATGATAGAGAATCCATTCATGATAACAAAGAATTTTTTTATAAAATAAAGAATAATGGGAAGGGGTATACCTTGAATCACATGAAAGACAAGGAAGATGGAGTAGGAAAGAATCTCAAATTTTGTTTGGTAATTAGGAAATAATTTTTGAAATTTTTGAAAAAGAAGAAGGCATGTTTTTTGCTTTCATTCCTAAGACTGCAAAGGTTAGGGAAAAAAAAAAAAATAAGAAGTTACCATGAAGGTACAAAAGATTTTGGGTGAGTTTGTAGAAATTTTGATGGAGTTACCTGTTGGATTGCCACCAATGAGGAGCATAATTCATTGCATGGATTTGATATCAAGGCCTAGTTTTTCAAATAAAGCACCATAAAAAATGACACCAATGGAGAATGAGGAGAGAAATAGACAAATGTAGGATTTATTGGATAAGGTTCTAATCAAAGAAAGATTGAGTTTGTGTGTTATACTTGCAACACTCACACCAAAGAAGGATGGAGAATGGTGAATGTGTATTGATTCCAAGGCCATAAACAAGATTACTATAAAGTACATATTTCCATTGCTCTAGATGGATGACATGGAGGATTGTTTGAGTGGAGCCAAGTACTTCACCAAGATAGATTTGAATAGTGGATAACACCAGATAAGGATCGAAGAAGGAGATGAATGGAAAAAAAAATCAAGACAAAGGATGGTTTGTATGAGTAGCTAGTAATGCCATTTGGGTTAATAATTATCCCAAGTACCTTCGTGCGGTATATGAATGAGGTATTAAAACCTTTTCTTGGTAAATTTTTAGTTGTATATTTAGATGACATTTTGATTTTCAATAAGGCAAAAGAGGTGCATTTATTGCATATTAGAGTAGTTTTGAAAAGGTTGAAAATGTAAAAGTTGAAGATTAGCTCAATACCCAAGACCACTAAAATAATGAAAACCTTCTATAAGAGGGTATGCAAGAATATGAGCTTGCTTGATATTAAGACCTATTAAAAATGATGATAAGGTATGAAGTATGTTACATATGAGTACAATGACCTTCCTTATATAGACAAGGTGACGAATAGGATTGAACATGATTGTGAAATGTGTCTTAATCCTATGACATGTGACAACTAACAACCTAACTACCTAGGAATCACACATTACAAGCTCTAGATAAGATAAGTTCTAGAAAATCCAATTATGACTTCTAGAAAGAATCTTATATCCTAAGTAAACTTAACATGCGAATAAGTCCCCTAAGTCCCTAGCAAGATAAATTACTAGGTACAAGACATATTCACACCAACACCCCCCCTTAAGTGCAACTTAGGGAGAAGATTATTATGCAAATGATGCAAAAAGATAAAAAAAATGGGTCTCAGCTACAAGGCCATTTTAGGTGTACCCATGTACAAATACAAAAGAAATCTCTCACAAATGGAGAAAAGGAGAAAACCCGGTGGGACAAAACTCCTCTCCAAAAGAGAGAAAAGGAACATTTAAGTTGTGAAGGACGGAGGACTCCGTGATACCCATAAGTACACCATCCATCACATATATGCATTACAAAATCCCCCCCATAAGAGGGAAAGAAAGAGAGTACATGTAGCCCCCCCAATAATGAAGTAGCTCCAAAACCACTAAAGAATGTTTGAAGACAAAAGAGAATCAAATGTCGACAAACAATATATCCCCCCTTAGGAAGAAAAGGATCCAATGGTCGATGTTGAAGAAACCTCATCTCCATGACGAAGCAAGAGGGAAGAAGCCTTAAGAATGAAATATCTAAAGATGTATGAAGAGCCTCTGAAGATGTCTCAACAAAATTGGTTGTGACCCAAATCAAGGAAGAAGAGAATGAAGGTGAGGGCTCTAGAGAAACCTCCAAATATGAATGATCAAAGAGGAGAGTGATCCCCTCAAACATATCCTCCAAATTTACATAAGAGGAATGACAAGCTAAATCTGCTATACCTATCATAAAACCATCCTGCAAAGGAAAATCTGGAAAACAAAATGAATCTTGCTCATCTAAAGTCTTGGATACCAAATCAACACTGAAATTTGATGAAGTGGGAGTGCAACCTCATTACATGGCTGATGAATAGTGAGGTTAAACCATCCACCAAAACCATCATGGGAAGAACTATCCACACTGGAGCTAGGAGAGTGATCCCTCGAACATTCACCATCAGGAACAAAATGAGAAAAATAATAGATCTTTTCCTAACAATTGACCCTACCCACTACAACAAGTTGTTCGGTATGCAAATCATGAATGAAGACTGAATCTAGCGTGAACTCAATGGATTTACCAATTTGTGCTATCTAATATATTGAAAGAAGAATATGCTTTATATCAAGAATACAAAGCACATTATTAAAACTACCATGTGGCACATCAATAAGCCCTTTACCAAATACATAAAGATAAACATCATTAGTCATCAAGATCCTCATGAGTGAAGTATTCTTCAAGGATGAAAACCTATCAAGTTGTCCTGATATATGATACGAGGCTCTACAGTCAATAATCCAATTTCTAGACCTTTCAACATGTGTTACAACAAGAGCATGTCCTTTCATTTTAGAATCATTGATCATATCACTTCCATTGGCAATTCCTGCAATACCAGTGTGTGTAGAAGATGTTGATTGAGAAGAAGAAGATGATTACCTTTTAGATTTAGAAGGCAAAGAAATGTTATGTTCCTTTAAAATTTGTCTCATTTCATCTAACTCTTTCTTGTAACAAGTTGGTTCACCATGCCCTAGTTTTTTACAATAACCACATTTATCCTTCAAGGTTTATCCTCTCTAGGAGAGGTGAGAGGTTCTTTAGATTATACCTTAGGTTTAAGCTTTTTCTTTCCTTTATCCTTAGATTATGATGCAATCAATGCATGATTGTTAGCATGTGTATCAAGTTGACTAATTTTAGTTTGTTCCCTAGTCAACCTATCATAAAATGTCTCAAAAGAGGGCATAACAAAAGAATCGCCTAAACCATCCATTATAGCATATAAGGAAGTAGAGAACTATGCAAAGGAACATTTTAACTTAGAAAAAATAAAAAAGATGCACTCTTTATTAGTTTTATCTTTGCCACATCCTGTCAATTGAGATATTAATGATTTAAATTTTACCAAGTAATCTTCAATGTGTTATCCTCGAATTCAGTGTGCTCAATTTGAGGGATAACCCCTACGAATTATCTATTTTGTAGCCCATGTACTCTAAGCACGTAAAACAAGGAAAATTGCATTGGTCCTCGTGTGTGGTCCCCCATCCTAAAAAAAATCATTCTAAGAATTAACCTTTGTTAGTTCGTCAAAATTCGCATTTTAAACCAAGTTGTGAAAATTCAGTTTTGGGAGTTAGAATTTTTTTTGCACATGTAGGAGCGTTGATTTTTAGCGCTTTTACATATTACATATAGGAGCTTTGTTTTTCACTGCTCTTACATATTTCATGCCTTAGTCATTTTCTGGCACATGTAAGTGCGGGGTTTTTTAGTGCTTCTACATCTCAAAACACAAGTCACATGTAGGAGCTTTGTTTTTCACCGCTCTTACATATTTCATGCCTTAGTCATTTTTTGGCACATGTAGAAGCGGGGTTTTTTAGCACTACTACATCTCAAATTTTTTGGCACATGTAAGAGCGGGGTTTTTTAGCGCTTCTACATCTCAAAACACAAGTCACATGTAGGAGCTTTGTTTTTCACTGCTCTTACATATTTCATGCCTTAGTCATTTTTCACATGTAGGATTTTAATGCTTCTACATCTCAAAACACAAGTCACATGCAAAGCTTTGTTTTTCACCGCTCTTACATATTTCATGTAGAAGCTCCATTTTTCACTACTCTTACACTCAAGTGTCCTTCCCACATGCAGAAGCGTTGATTTTCACCGCTCTTACATATTTCATGCAGAAGCTCCATTTTTCACAGCTCTTACACTCAAGTGTCCTTCCCACATGCAGAAGCGTTGATTTTCACAGCTCTTACATATTTCATGCAAAAGCTCCATTTTTCACCGCTCTTACACTCAAGTGTCCTTCCCACATGCAGAAGCGCTGATTTTCACTGCTCTTACATATTTCATGCAGAAGCTCCATTTTTCACCGCTCTTACACTCAAGTGTCCTTCCCACATGCAGAAGCGCTAATTTTCACCACTCTTACATGTTTCATGTAGAAGCTCAGTTTTTCACCGCTTTTACATATGACATGCTGAAATGTTGTTTTTTTTAGCGCTTATGCATCTCAAATCTCAAGTCACATGTAGAAGCTTTGTTTTTCACCAGTCTTACATATTTAATGTAAAAGATTTTTTTTTCATTGCTTTTACATATGACATGCTGAAGCGCTATTTTTTAGCACTTTTACACAAAATGCAGTTTCCTCCAAGTGTAAGAGTGCTGATTTTTAGCACCCTTGCACAAATTTCTAAAAAATTTACCAACACCCACAAACTTCCAAAAATGTGTTTTGAGCTCCGTTTTGCCCATTTTTTCTCGCTCCATTGCTCACATCCATTTGCTAGTTTGCTCTCTTCCACTTCGTTCTCCGCCATCATCGCATTCAAGCTTCCCAAACCCATGAAATTGCTCGGATTTACATCCAATATGCAGTGTCTTGAAAATTTGAGCAATTACATCTAAAGTGAAATATCTCATGATAAAACCTTAGTTTTTCCTACCTTTTACATTAGAATTGTTAAATCCTACTCTTGCATACATTTTGATCTCTTGTGCCTAGATTCTGGAGCAGTTTTGATCAAGTTCTTGCCTATCACCAAGCAAGAAAGCTTTGAATTACAACTAGAAAGTTCTTCCATGTTTCAGTTTTTCAAAGAAGTGATCATCAATGGTTCAAGAAGAATTTAAAGATGAAGCTTTCTCATAGTTTCAATGAACAAAATGATGGATTTCTAGCTTATTCTAGATTTGGAAGGCAATGGAAAGTCTCTAATCTCATCGGTGGAATCAATCCCAAGAATCCTTGTCATCTCTGAAGTACACTCCAATGCCAGATAGTGATGAAGTGCACGTCATCATGAAGTTTTCATGGAGAAAGATATTGAAGAAGGCCAAATTTTGCCTTAGATTAGATTTCCCAGTTTTAGCATTTTTCATGCTTTATGTAAATAAGTTTTGACATTTTACATGTCATTTTGAAAAATGTAATTACATGTAAAAACAAAGATGTTTTCCTATATTCATGGACAACATTTTTGAATAAGTCAACTAGTTAGGTAGGATTTTCATAGATTTTCTTTTCTGATTTTCCTAGATTTTCTCTCCTCTCCCATCTATAAATAAGAGAGGATTCTTTTGTAATGGATCTTTTATCTTTTGCAACGAAGTGCTGCCCATTTTGAGAAGCAAATACATGAAACTTTGTGTTCATCTTTGTGAATCTATTTTAATCAATAAAGAAGTGAGTTGCATACCAAACTTTGTGTTGGAATCAATTATCTTCTGGATTTGATTGAGATTGGCAATGATTAGTGATTGAGATCTAAAGGGCTTTGAGTAAATCCATGTAAACTTTGAGTTACCCTCTTTTATTTGAATTTATGACATTGATTGAATATTGTTTGTGAATTCTCTATAAGACTTTGTGCTTGTATTTATTCACGTTGTTTGTGGATCTATCGTAGAGTATCCAGAAGATTGTGTGCTTCTAATACAATGCTAGTTACATATCTCAAAGGATTCATTGGTGAAAGCTAGGAAATGACTTTATGCCTTCATGAATTTTCTTGTTTTATCATTTATCGTTATCATGCTGGTATTCTTAGTCTTTGCTTTGACAAGATAAGAATATTAGAATTACTACTTTATTTTTAGTTTGAAGTTGTATCGAATCAGGAACTTAAAACCATGAAGCATTGTAAAACACATTCTTTGAAAAAAGAGAGAATTATGAATGTGACACACCCCCATCTCTTAATCGTAGTGTACATCATTATGAATATTTGATTAGTTTTACTTAGTTTCAATAAGAGGTAAGAAGGGTGCCTCCCCTTTCTGAGAGGAGAGATTGTATCTCGCACAATTGTGGCTGAAATCAAGTTTTGTAATATGTTAAAGGGGTTACATAATTTTCACCCAACACAATGGTAGGAAATGAATCTATAGAAAGTGTAGTCAATTAAGCCTCCAATTACATGGCATGTGTGCCTCACTAATTGAACCAAATAGATCCTTGTACTTATCCCATACCTTCTTAGGAGTAGTACAATCCTCAATATGGAGAATAAACTATCTGAAACATGCATAGCAATTAAACCCATAGCTTCATCACATTTGTTCCTATGGGAAAAATATTTCATATTATCTAGAAAAATCAGGTTGATGATCACTCAATGTGGGCCACAAACCCTTAGACCAAAACAATCTCTACATTCTCACCTTCCATGTGTGATAGTTATGAGGATTTAAAACTTCAAATCTTGGTTCAACCATTAGGTTAACAAGTACCAAGAGTGAAAAAAGTCAAATATATGAATCAAACTGATATGAAACCTCCAAAATA
Source organism: Sequoia sempervirens (assembly GCA_007258455.2). Taxonomy (NCBI): domain Eukaryota; kingdom Viridiplantae; phylum Streptophyta; class Pinopsida; order Cupressales; family Cupressaceae; genus Sequoia; species Sequoia sempervirens. Next base: position 13,920 of record VDFB02079131.1, on the reverse strand, counting down.
TGAAAATACAACTGAAAATGAAGCCCCCCACAAACAAAACTTCTTTAGAAGATAGGATGTCCAAGTATGAAGAAAAAAGCAAATGTGCAAAAATATGAATAAATCACACTTCAGGGTGAATATGAAAAAAGTGCATGAACCAAATTAAAGAGCTCCTCAATACCTTCCAAATGCAATTTGAATCACCAAAATCAAATAAATTGGCAGAAAGTTATGAGCTCGAAGGTCCAAAGGGGAGATTTGACTTCAGTTGCCAATAACTTATACCTACAACAAAAACTGTCAAAAATACCTGCACCATTGCAAAGTACGTGAAACCAACTTTTTGTCGATATCTCATTTGCAAAATTTTGATATCGTGGCAAAAAATTATGGAAAAATTAAAAAAGGCTTGTTTGGAGGCACTAGCAAGCTAAATAGGAGCAAAAACTAAGCCCTCAGGGGCTAGCAAGTGGTCACCAATACGAGTGCAGGTGGCTCAAGTGCAAAAGAAAATCTTGCCACTAGATGGGCGCGAGAGAGTTGGGCACAAGTGGCAAGTGCCTATGCCACTAGCTAGATCAAGCGCTCAACACTAATAATGAACCATAGACAAAACCCAATGTTGGGAGAAACTTTGGCAAGGCCGACCAAATTGTCGATGTCAACAAATGGCAGTACGGGTCAGCAGAAAATGTTGACAGAATTCTGCAAGAAAGCTGACAAAAGTACAAACGGTTGCTTGAGAAATTAATGACTATGACTACTAGAGTTTGTCTACAAAAAATTAAACGCAATATAATACCTAAAAATATTATTAAGCCACCAATAATAAATATAATCCACCAATAAAATATGCCCTATAATTTTAATAAAACCTCTGACAAAATCTTTTTGTCTGCAGATATAAAATAATATTTTCACCCAAGCTATAGAAATTGCTTGAAATTTTTTAATAGCCCGATTAAAAATAAATCGATGCAACAAATTATTGAGAAATAATATTTTCTGCAAATAAAAAAATTGTACCGTACTCGAGGGGTTGTACGACCTACTCGGGTAAATGTTTTTTGCCTCACAAACGAGCGACATCAAATATAGGCATATTTATATCAATCTTCATCTCTCAGGCCTTTTGAAGATGATGGCGAGGTCAATTCGGGCTGAAAATGCATTAGAAGCTCTACTGCCTCTAGATCTTGAAAATCTTCAAACCCTCACAACTTTGACAAAAAAATGTTAGATTTAGGCGAAACAAAAGTCGATCTTGACTTTCTCAACTACCCTGAACTCAAATCTAAGCTCAGATTTCCTCCAACACAAGCCAAAAGTGACCTTCCGTGAAAACCCACATAGAGAAACCCTCTCAATTTGGTTTTTTTTTCAAGTTTTTTAAATTTTGATGCAGAGTAAACTTTCCACAAGGAGTCAAAATTGTGTCAAGGTGCTCCTGCACCAGATTCCCAGGTTCACCATATGGTGCAAGGGAAAAGCATAATCAACCTTACTAAAAATAACCTAGATCTCTCACTAGCAATAGATCAACCCTCAGATCTGAGAAGAGTTTTGCAAGGCTTGGATTTGATGTCATGCAAGATCTGAAGATTAGCTCAATACCCAAGACCACCTACTAAAACAATGAAAACCTTCTACAAGAGGGTATGCAAGAATATGAGCTTGCTTGATATTAAGGCCTATCGAAAATGATGACGAGGTATGAAGTATGTTACATATGAGTACAATGACCTTCCTTATATATGCAAGGTGAGGAATATGATTCAACATGATTGTGACATGTGTCTAAATCCTATGACACGTGACAACTAACAACCTAACTACCTAGGAATCATGCATTACAAGCTAGATAAGATAAGTTCTAGAAAAGCCAACTAAGACTTCTAGAAAGAATCTTATATCTTAAGTAAACTTAACATGTGAATAAGTCCCCTAAGTCCCTAGAAAGATAAATTACTAGGTACAAGACATAAATTCACACTAACAGAAAAAAAGTTATTTTTAAATTTGAATAAATGTAGTTTTATGAAAAATGAACTAGTATATCTAAGTTTTGTAGTGTCTAAAGAAGGGTTGAGGATGGACCTAGATAAGGTTAAGTAAATGGTAGATTGGCCTTCACCAAGAAGTATGTTTGAAGCCATAAATTTTCATGGTTTTGCAAGCTTCTATAGGAAGTTCATTAGAAAAAAATGAGTGGAGTATGTGCACCTATCATAGAGACTATGAAAGGTGGTAGGAGATCATTTTAGTGGATGGCTATAGTAGAGAAGAGTTTTCAGTTGTTGAAGAAGGTGGAAAAGCAACCAGTGTTGGCATTGTCAGATTTTAACAAAGTGTTCCAAGTTGATTATGATGCAAGTGAATGTGTAGTTGGAGGAGTTATGAGTCAAGAAGAAAGACCCATTGCTTATTTCAGTGAGAATTTTAATGAAGCTAAAAGGAAATATTTAATATATGATCAGGAGTTTTATGCAATAGTGCAAGAACAAAAGAAGTGGATAAATTACCTATTACCCAATGAATTTGTATTATACATAGATCACCATGCACTGGTGTTTATAAATAGTCAAGGTAAGTTGAGTAAAAAATATATGAAATGTGTAGAATTTCTTTAGATTTATCCATTTGTTTTGAAGCATAAATGTGGTCAATTTAATAGGGTAGAATATGCCCTCAATAGAAGGTGTTTGTTGTTGAATGATTTGAAGGTCAATGTTTTTGGATTTGATGCAATGGCATATTTATATCAAGAGGACAAAAAATTTAAGGAAGCATGGGCAACATGTAAGAATCTAGTAGAGAAGGATAGAACTCCATGGCTGGAGTATATTATTCAAAGGAAAGAAATTGTGTATAGCTCAAGGGTCAATGAGGAAAATTTTGATAACAAAGAAGCATAGTAGAGGTCTGATTGGATATTTTGGTGTGGATAAAATAGTAGCACTATTAAATGAAGGATACTATTTGCTTGGAATAAATGCAAATGTGAAGACATTAGTGCAAGGGTGTAAAACTTTTTGACATGCAAAAGGAGTAATAAAAAATATAGGATTATATCAATCATTGCCTATACCAGAGAGATCGTGGGAGAACATAAGCATGGACCTTGTTTTGGGATTGTCTCAAACATAGAGAGGTAATGATTCAATTTTTGTTGTAGTAGACAAATTTTCAAACACGGTTCATTTTATACCATGTCCGAATACTAATGATGCTTCCCACATAGCTAATTTATTTTTCAAGGAGGTAATTAGCCTACGTGTGTAAGGCCCCTCCCTTTATATCAGAGTTACAACCCCTTTTCTTCTAAACTTATGCTACTTTGTTGTGTAGATTTAGAGTGCAACATTTAGATGATACATGATCCAACTATGTTTGAGTACCACTATAATTTTAGTCATTGTATTTTAAGAGTATATTAGTTAAATTCTTATGTGAATGCTTTTGTTAAAGTAAATGACTAAATCTACATTGATAGATACTATAATTTTTCATGCTATAATGTGTTGCTAAGGCCCACTTGTAGTAGTAATTCTTTCTTATCATTTTACTCACATTGATTGTGAATGCCTCCTATAGTATTCACTTGAGGTTCCTCATATCAAGTATTATGATTAAAGTCACTAAAGGAGCCTTAGAGGTTTTAGTAAAAATAGAAGGTGTAGATTTGATCCCTATAGTATTGTTTAGTTGGGAGGAATTAAGATAGCAAGTAAATAAGGAAAGATGAAGAGTTTAGATTCTATACTGTTATTGTGTTGTGACACATCATTGAATTATGGTCTGCACTTAAATTGAACATCATACCCTTACATATAGTTGGGAGATGTTAGTAGAGATTTAATCTAATAGGGATGACTAAACCTAGCTTTAATTAGAATAATAACATGTTGGCAATCTAATTGTCATTGATTTCAAGAGGGCATCTTATGGATGTCAAAGGGGGGGCTCTGTCAATGAGTTTGATTGAGGTCAACATTAAGGTAAGAAGCAGATTTGAGTGATATCAAATGAGGATTTTTTGTTTGAGGTAAAAAATGCTTCATAAGGGTATTAGGGAGAAGATTTAATGGGCCTTAGGGTGTCATTACAAAAAGCCTTGAAGAGTTGCAAAATTTTGAGCATCGAGCCTCAGGCTTACCTCTTATCGCTTGCTTGAGAAAAGAAAAGAGTTAGTCATTTTTCAGCTAAGTTCGATCGAGCTTTGGACTTCAAGCTCGAGGATTACTCTTTGTAACAAGAGATTAGACTTGGGGCTTCGGTCATCCTCTTACCAATTGCCTCAAAAGAAATGAAGAAATTTTGTGCAAGTTTGAAAGGTTTCTAACATCAAGCTTTAGTCATACCTCATATCGAATCCCTTAGAGAAAGGAAGGAAGAGTGTGCTAAGTCAAAAAAGGTTTCAGACATCGAACTTTGGTCGTACCTCGTATCGATTGCACAAAGGAAAGAGAAGTTCACATGTGTTAAGTTCGAAAAGGCATCAGGCATCAGACTTTAGACTTAAGGCTTATCAGATGATGAAGGTGTCAAGAATCAAGCATTGATGTTAAGGCTTATGCCTTAATTGAATGTTAAGTATGAAGGATGAGGGAGACCCGAACCTCGACACCTAAAATGGTGTTAGAGTTCATGGATTGGTGTTAAGGCTTATGCCTAACCGAGAATGTTAAGAAAGGGGTATAATGAAACCTTGAACCCTGACACTTAAAATGGATTTGGTGTTTGTGTATTTGGTCTTAAGGCTTATGCCTAATCATTTTATTATTATGTGGTAAGGATTGTTTCAGACATCACAGGTCGATTGGTTGGCTTACACCTTAACACAAAGGCATGAAAGTGCTAAGGTGGAAGGGAAAACTCCGACATCCGACAACTTACACTTTTAGTGTTTTGTTCTTCGGAGTTTCAAAGGTCTGAGTGATGGGTTGCGATGAAGTCAAGGGTGGTAGATGGTAAAGGGTAAGGTCGAAGGCTGAATCCCAATAGGCATAAGAAGCATTAGAAATGTGTGTTTGGGATTGCTTGTTAAGCTATGTTATGCACTCCAAGCATAAGGTAAGAGGGATTAGTGATCCTCGATCCCCGACAAGAAAGTAGATGGCAAAATTTTTCCATTCCACAAAATGCTTGTGTTGACCAACACAGGTATGCAGGTGAGTGACACATGGTAAGCATCATTTGCAAAACTAATTCACATCATTATTGTGAATCATTTTGATAAGGTGACGTCAACATAATGGTAATATCATCAACATAGTTTTAGGTGAATATCTACATCCAACATTTAAAGCATGTCTAGTCCGATGGTGGCGAATTAAATGTCACTACAGTTGAGTGATGCCCATCTAATCATGGTACTATTTGATTCTCTATCAAAATGACATTGTCTATCTATTATCAAATGGATTGGCCTTTCTTAATTTCTTTTGCTTTTGGCAATGACATTTGATTGTGTTAATTTTTGCATATTTATATTTATGTGTTCACATTCGCTCAACAAATAATTCTCTATGCATCACTATTGATATTTTAAGGAAAGCTCTAAAAAGATCATTAGGTCCCTTTGTAGTAACAATATTTCTTCCTTTTACCGCTTTCAATTTTCATAAGGCATCAATATAATCAGCATAAAAGGAGGTTTTGGAAACCCTGTCGGAGACCATCAAAGGTTTTGAAACCTTTGGTGAGTCCTGACATCAAACACTTTATTTTCAATGCCTTAGTCTTTTTCTTTCATAAACGAACTTTTAGAAGGTTATAAAAAATTCAATGCCTTAGTCTTTTTCTTTCATAAACAGACTTTTGAAAGGTTATAAAAAAAATTGGTATGGATCGACAATATTTCAAATTGATCACGTAAGCTCTCCATACAAGATATTTGTATCGGGGAAGTTTCCTTAACTTTACTAAAGATCAATGAAAGAAAGGTGTTGGTAAGAAAGGGAGAAAGGGAGTTACGATAACCTTATTGGTGACCGCCAAGGTTTATAAAACTCAGAAAATATTGATGAAAGAAAGGTGTCACTAAGAAAGGGAGTTAAGATAACCTTATCGGTGACCGTCAAGGTTTATAAAACTCAAAAAATACTAACAAAAGAAAGGTGTCGGCAAGAAAGGGGGTTATGATAACCTTATCAATGACCGCCAAGGTTTATAAAATAGAAAAAATATTAACAAAACCAATACTTAGAAAAATTCTAGGAACAAAGGCAAGTGGTAGTTTGTGATTACATTGTGTGAGCTCTTCACATCACAAAAGTCATTCTTAGAGCGTAAAGCATTTGTACGTTAGGAAAAAAGGGTAGCGATGAGCATGGTGGGTCCCCTATTTCAAATGAGCGATGAAGTGATAAGAGGATGTGTGTTCGGAATGACAGTGGAAAGTGTTTATTGTGTTGCGAAGGCTATATAAATTGCATTTATCTTCTCTTTATTGCAAATGAAGTTATGATGAAGTGAAAGGAAAGTGAGATAGTGACACATGTCTAGGGAAACAAATGGTAATGATCCATTGCATCACACAACTCTTTTACATTGTGAAAAAGGTTTTTGAGCTCGAAGAATATAAGCGATAGGCAATACGAAGCGATGGAGATCTACGGGAAGATTTCAAGCAAGTCAAATCGAACGATGGTATTTGAAAGCAAGGTAGGTAATTGAGATGCACTTGATCATGGCGGGAGTTTCAAGTCGATGGCCTGCATTCAAAGGCAATATTGTGTCAGTGATTAGGTGAATGGAGCTAAGGCATGAAAAATGATATGTTGGTTGGAGGTGACATTTTTGCAAAAGAATGAAGGAAATGGATGCCACCATGAATGTGAAGGTTGGCTATGTAAGTTGAAAGAGATCAAGCAAAGGAGGAGATGGAATTTAATGCAAAATAAACCCTAGTTTGCGGTATGCTAGAAAAGGCAGTTAAAATGACTTTGATCAAGGGTGCATGGCTCGAGAGGAGGTAGCTTGTTGATGAAGAAAAGAGGGTGGAGTTCTTTTTGCTTCTGTAGGAAGGATGCCATGAGCTTCAGGGAAAAGGGGAGAGAATGAAGTTGAAGGAAATATAGAAGGTAGGGGGTAGGATGACACCTTTCTCCAAGTGGTGGAGATTGGAAGGCACAAAATCACACTGCCATTTCAGATTTATTGTATGACTGAAGTCCTTTATGGGGTTTCATGGTGGACAAAGAAATTGTGGGGCAAAATCAAAGGTTCAAGACCCCATCTCAGGCCCTTGGAGAATATTTATGCAGGTATGGGAGTCTATCTTTAGCTGGTTTTAAGAAGACCCACCAGGTATTTCGTACATGTAGATGCATTTGTATGTTGGACCCTATTGTGTGTATTGGGGGTGTATTTTGTGTATTGTTTTAGTGGGGTAATATTTGGAAGTTTTTGTTTATACCCAACTCGTATCAATGAGTGTTTGGGGACTATGTTTAGAATTTTGGCTTCCATCGACCATTCCATTGGTCTCAAGCAAAATCCTTGTTCATAAGCCATCGTATGACGATTTTAATGTTATCCCTAAATGAATAGAGCTTGGGTTTCTATGTCCTTCTTGGTCTTCAAATTCCAGTAACAGTAATTATATATAAGTTTTGATACATAATAACTAGTAAGAATGATGGGTGTTGGAATGCTATGTTCAATAAAATTTGAGTATCACACTCATGGTCCTGTTTGATAGTCACTTAGATAAATCTTGTCTTGAAATACCATTTTATATTATCTGAATGGAAGACCCCATTTCATCATGCCAATATGGTTGGGTGGAGAGCAAGTTTGATTCTTTTGAGTTATATCATTGTTGTTACTAATCTCATGGTTAGAGGTCATTGAAGATTTCACCTAACTAGGATTGCCACCTTGTAGAGAAAGGTATATTAAGTCTAGACATTAAGTTGTCGGTGATGGGCATTGTTTATGAATAAATTGTCTTTATAAAATTTGTGGATAACTTGAAGGGATTCTTAGGATAGAACAAGATCCTTATAAAGTAACTGGGAGAAATTATAAATCAAGTATTAAATTTTCTTAACCTTAATACTCAGTATATTCAGATTTAGCAAGGGAATAATATTGCAAGATTCTCCCAAATAACTTTCAACCACTGATTGATCAACATAAGTCCAATAAGGGAAATATAAGATGTTATTGTTAGGATCCCTATAATGCATAATACATTGATTTAACTTATATTATGCATGATTTATTTTTTTCAAATTACCAAGGATCGATTCTATACCCTTATGTTTTATGATATTCTTAACGAGTTTTTTGATCCCTAACTTCACCTAAGTGGGTGGTAGTCGACTATGAAAGTGTTTAGGGAAAAAGGACCCTAGAAAGGGTTGTGTACCCACTCATTTAGTTATAAATAAAAGAATAGATGTATAGGATGAATTGGAGTAGAGAGATGAGTTTATCATGTGTCAGTGTTATTGGGTTATGAGAGTGATTGAGATAGAGTCATCTTTGAACCTAAGGGTTATACCCCTTGTGTTAGTCAACCAAGTGTATGATGGTTGAATTTCCTAGAAATATTCAATGTGTAATTTTTTTTATTAACCCTTCACCTTGTAATATTAATAATGTTATATGGTGACTCGTAATCTTAATAATGTTATATGGTGACCTTTGTATGGTTTCGATTAAACCATAAATTCAATTATGATCATCTATTAAAAATATGATATGGTTACCTTCATCCTAGATCATTCTTGGTTATCTATTTTTTCAAGTGGCCCTTGAGTGTTACAATTGGGATTGTTAACCATTATTTTTGTAGGAAGAAAAGATGCCCTTGTAGATTAACCGTTGTTGATTATTTTATGTATTTACTATACCGTTGTGAGTTGTGGTAATTTAAACCTTGGTGAAATGTGTGATTGTTGTTCAATCAAATATGAGTTGAGGTGAACTCAAGTTGTTGAACTATGGAGCCTTTGTGCAATATGTAGGCAAGGCCGTCAGAGACAAGCCCTTGAGGACTAGGTCTAGCCCCTAGGTCTTGTTCTCTTATTTTTACTTGGAGATTACTATTGATATATATATTTTACTATTTATCATGTGACCTAAATTATATTTCAGATTATTAATTATTTAGTAGAATTAATTAAGACATTCTTGGTGATGTGGGGTCCATGTCTCCACTTAATCCCAACCATGATGGTCACAACATTTATTTACCTAACCAAGTTCTTATAATTTTATTGTTTATATGTTGTTATGCTTTCATGATGTGCATGTAAAGGAATCAACCTTTTGCATTGAACAACACCTTTCGATGTAACTAGCAATTTCATCTCAAGGAGGTGCAATAGTTACACTCAAGCAAATTACATGTCATGTATTATGATAGAGAGTAGAAATTGAGGGATGCATTAGAAAAATATATTATTTTATTTACTAATTTTATTTACACAAAATAACATCTAAAAGTAGGTGCATTAGAATTGAATATATTTTTCGGATATATATTTTAAGATCAATTATTTTTTACAGATTATATACAAAATGATCACAAATAGAGATATAAATGTTATTTAATTTATAAATTTGATATTTGCAGAACACCCTCTACAAATAAATGCATTACATTTAAAATATATTTATTTTATTTATAATCATTTGAAGGAATTTTTAAACACCTCGAGATTTATTTTGAATTCAACCACCATTTTTTTCTTTATTGCTTTTAGTTGATCTTTTGTTAGATGAGCTTGATATGACTTGCTTCATTATAATTTGTTGTTCTAATGCATTAGAATATAATAACACAAAGGTGTAATTTTTAGTTCTAAAGCTCTATAATGTAAATAACGAGAAGTTAATTTATCTTAAATAATATCAACAAAGGAAATAAAATACAATTTCAATAAGAGTACAAACCTCTTATCATACTGGTTTATAATTATTAAACTTTCACTTATACATCATAAATGTTTAAATGAATTAGTTAAGATTGTTGTTTTCTAAATCATATATTATGAAGAGGATAATGAAAAAATTAAATTGAAATTGTATGTGGAAGAGGTTGGGTTGTAATTTGTATACTCATATTTTATATAAAGAGAGTAATTATAAGTGAGTCTATTAATTATGTGGATTATTTTTTGTTTTGGAGTAGCAATCGAGGAAAAATGTTGATTCTATACAAAATCACTTTATTGATTTCATAATAGATATATTTATAAATGTTAGGCATTGTTTTTTGTTTTAAAGATATTGATTGAGACTTTATTTAGTGTTAGTCATTGGGATTTATGTATAGTGGTTGCCAATGCCATGGATAGTGGTATTTTCCTATGATTTCCTAGTGATATAGGTATTATATGCATAATTTTTAGATCTTTTTGGTTTCACAATGGTACATTATAATTATCAATTCTTACTACAATATACATAAACATATCTAGTGTTCTAAAGTCAAATGTGTAAACAATATTGTGACCTCTCTAAATCCATTTATAAGGTTTGCTTGAATCCATATATCCACTATTAACATGAATCATTGATTTATACATAATAATATTTCTTTAAGAAGTTGGTAATCATTAGTATCAATGTTTGTTTTTCTTTAGAATGTGTTTATTGCAACACTTAGTGCATCTAGAAGATTCCATGGTTTTAGCATTTTTTGTTGTGTAGTTTCAGTATATCAATTATAGAAAATAGGTGCATTGAGTAGTAAAAATATTCTTATTTAGTTGTTTTCAATAATATGTTTGTGTAGTTCATTAATAGTTCTTAATCTAATTGTGCTAGTTTTCTATTGTGTATATTTTATAATGTTTGGCAAATAATATTTTCTCATGACTGAATTTTTTTTGGTATTTTTTAAACTTGAAAGCTTGCAAGAAAAAACCTATCAACTAAGAAGAGGTAAATGATGAATTCTCTGCATCAAAGGATTATAATCCATAAAAAAACTATGAATTACTCCATTTATGAAGACCATGTATATAGAAATATTGAGCAAGCTTCCCATATATTTTCTTCATTTGTTTGAAAACCCAAACTTTTAAAGGATTTTATTCCACAACTCTAGTCAAACTATGATCATTCCACAACTCTAGTCAAACTTTGATCATATGCCTTGTTCATTATTATAATAATTAGTAACAATGTAACAACTACCCAATTAATCATTGATTAAGTATGGAAATAAATGAATTACATGAAGCTAATGTAGATCCAATCTAAAGGAATCAACAATTGACTATTCTTTTTATAACATGTAGAATGATTCTACAACCATTACCATTATCACAAGTCCATTTACAATTCCTTGGCACAAGCACAAATCTTGAATCATAATAAGTTACAGTTGGCTAGTATTCACATTTAGAAATCAGATTGATATCATATACAAACAATCTAATTATAACAACCATGCTCTTCCATAAAAATTCAAATATATCATGTTGCAAATGGAAAATATAAGTATTCAAATAAGAGTCATTTACTCATCTAAATAAATAAAACATAAAATAGCAATATATCATCATTTGCATTATAGAACTAATACCATTTCCTTCTATAATGAAGTGGAAGAAAGAGAGAGAGAGATCATCAAGGTGATATCCACCCCACCACGAAGCATTAGCTTCCTTGTGCTACTCCACTAAAGAAGATTGACCCATCACACAAGATCTAACACTATGTAGCCAACATGCATGATGGAATCTAGTTCACTATGTGAGTCCTTGTCAAATAACATACCTATATGCTCATGCATCACATATCCAATACATATGAATATTTTAAATCATATCATGGAGGATGACCTAAATCAACCAAGGTAACACACTTATGCAGGGAAATCAATGAAATTCAATGTTTACAATCTATAATGTCTCAAGCTTCTCACAATGATGCCTTGACATTCTATAAGATGGCTGAAATAGTAACCGAAAGACTAAGCCTACACTGACATTAGTCAATATTGTGATTTCAAGATAATGACATTTATCAAATAGTACACCAAGAAGGTTACTCCATATCCCACATGTTCCCTAAGTCCTCTCACTACTAGTGATTTAGGGACCCAAGGTCTTATTTCCTCATTAGTAGTTTTCAAGCTTAGAACTCTTTCCTAGGCTCCAATGAAAGATTAAAACAAATAAATTCATTCATACTCATAATACTATACTCTTAAATAATGATATTAACCATTAAATTTGTATACTTACATTATATAAATCAATTCACAACCTTCGGTAGATACATATTACAGCAAAAAGGTAACATCTAAACCATCGTACCTTTCATGTCCCTTGGCCAAAACTAAAGTTTCAATATGTTATAGAAAGGTGGTAGATTGAAGAGAAAATCATATAAATATTTTTCCAGAAATCCCATCCATTTAAGAGCAATTTTATCTGCAACTAAATCCACTAAATTTTTCCAAAATTGTAGTTGAACAAGAGACATTTTAAACTAAGTTTATATTTATATATATACTTTGACAAGAACTATTACACCCCATTTCTCAGTTACCAGGTTACTTTTACCTTTATGAGTAAATGTGATATTAAATGCAAATCATGGCTTTAATATGTTACACTCCATTGTGGGATTACCAAATGTTTTAATGCATGATTATGTTTTGATGGAAAATGTGATGAATGAATATGTATTGCAATATGATTACTTTGATTCACTTTGATGATGAAAATGAATTTCATGTGATCAACTAACTACCTTTGTGATGCACTAAGTTGGATGCAGGAAAAGAATCAAGCCTTCAAAAGAGAGGGGGAGTATCACTCAAGAGCAGAGCTTGGTTTGGTAACCCTTAATGTGCCTATTTGAGCTATCACACACTCACATCCTAGTTTGGTCAAGTTGATTCAAGTTAGTTCATGAATTGGTAAGTAAACCTTCGATCATAGTTTGGGGATGATTTTCAATGGTTTTCCAATTTTAGTCTTTGATTTCTTGATTTGAATTACGTGACTAAATCTCTATGTTAAGTATAAGTTCTTCGTGTATTTATATTTATATATTAATCGATGAGTATATACATAGAATGTATATATGTATATAAGTATGTGATTGTGATAACCCATACATATGGGTATATACATGCATGTGTATACGTAGGTAGACGTACTTACACATATTCACGTACAGATATATCATATGCATGGGAATATTAATTGGACATATATGACACATATATATATGTATATATAAATTTTGTATATATATAGTGATTGATGAATATGTAAATATATGTGTTTATTATGGATACTAAAATAATGATATATATATATATATATATATATATATATATATGAGTATGTTAATGTATATACATATACATACATATTAATATATGCACATATATATAATTGTTAATATATTTAAATATCGACCAATGATTTTAATATGTATATATATTATTGTGCACCTTAAAATTCCACCCTATTTTAATGTGCAAAATATCTTAAAATGCAAATGATAAACACTAAGAACACTTCAATGATTAACCTAAAGAGTGATAAAACAAGGAAAATAGATTAAATAAGATGCAAATGATTATACCTTCCTTGTTGTTGAAGACTCCTTGGTTGGCCCTTGATTTGGATGACTTTGTGTGCTCCTTAGATGGCTTCTTGAGTGACTAGATGCAAGATCAACTTATGCAAAATTATTAAAGTGGATGACTAAATGATAGTAAATGCTTGAGAATGCAAATTGGCAGCATAAGGTTTCTCAAAATGAAAGTGTTGAAAATGCCCTTGAGGAGGGGGTATTTATAAGACTTGACTTAGAGAATTCAACAGCTGAGACTATCCAACAAGCGTCAAAATGAAGGGCTAATGGTATTGAGAACTCACAAGCCCCTCACATCTCGACATGGGATGGTGAAATGGCTAAGAGGAGATGAGGTGTAAGGAGGTGGAGAAAAAA